>CAUYUJ010014666.1:132500-155000 GCA_963575745.1 Prorocentrum cordatum
CCAGAGCAGCAGCCCCCCTCGCAGCCTGGCGGCTTACAAGGCTCGGGAGGGGAAAGCACACAGAGAGACCCAAAGAATCGTCGCTTCGCAGCACAGTGTGGGAAGTGGGGGGGAAGGCGAAACTGGAGAAAACATGGGGAAATATCCTTGGATTAGCGTTTTTGTTTGGTGTGTGTGTGTGTGTGTCCCTGGGCCCCTCCAAAGGCGCTGGTCAGCAGCACCGCGCGGTCCGGCACCTGGCAGCGGGCTCTCGGCCTGCTGGGCGCGCTGAGAGGCAGCGGGCTCCGGCCGGACGCGGCGACCTACGCCGCTCTGATCGCCAGCTGCCGGGTCCGCGGAGCTTGGGCTCACGGACTGGCTCTGCTGGACGACGTGGCGATTCCAAAGGGGACTGAGGCAGAGGGTTTGGGACCAATCTCATGGCGCCAACATCGCAGAGCGGACTTCGTTCGGAGAACGATAGGATGGGCCCGGAGTGTCCTGGAGAATTACGTTCGGGATTTCGAGGTGAATTCCGTGCGTTTTTTTTTGGCCCGCAATGAAGACAAAACAAACAATCCACGCAAAAATCACTTCGTTTTTCACTCGCCGTTTCGGGGTTTTGCGTTGACAGAAATCCACGCAAAAATCCGCTGAAGCACGTCTGCAAGGTCGGTGCAGTGCAATCTTGTATCCTGCCTCAGTCGTCTCCAGGGCTGGAACGCGGGTTGGCCCCCCATCAGTCTGTTGAGCCCCACCCAGCAGTTGTGCTGCCGCGCGATTCCGCCACCGTGCTCGGGCGGGCGGGGGGCGCCTAGGGGAGGGGAGGGGGGAGCGTCCCTGGGCCCCCCCTTCCCAAGGCTTTGCATTTCGGACCATCTTCTGCCCGGAAGGCAACAAAAAAGCTGGGACTTGGCCATGAGAGCGAGCTGGGCTCGATGCGTCGGGGGGGCCGAACTGCTGCCTCGCAACGCGCGACCGGGCCCGACGCACACCAGCCCCCTGCACGGGCGGTGGCGGGCCTCTCCCTTCGGAGCCCTCCAGGACGAGATGCGGTCCTTCGGGCTCGTCGCTGGCGCAGGCGCCCTCGCGACCCTGATCTCCGCGTGCGGCCGGGGGCACCAGTGGGCCCGCGCGCTGAGCTTGCTGTTCGGCATGCGGGGCCGCCTCGTGCGCCCGAGCCTGCCCGCGGCCAATCCGGGGGAGGCCGGGGCACTAGCCGCGCCCCTCTCGAGCTCCTGCGCCGCGGCCCCAGAGGTCCCGAGTGCGAGGGGGCCTCCTGCGCTCCTCCTGCTCCTCCTGCTCCTGCCCCTTCGGGTGTGGCCATCGGTGTCCCTGGCCCAAGGTGTCCCCAGGCTTCCAGGAGGCCCCCTGGGCCTCCGGAGCGTCCCCACAGGGCCCAGAGGGCCCCCAGGGGCCCCAACATGGCGCGAGAAGCTGGGGACACCGCTGGCCAGGAACACCTCTAAGCTCCCCGCCCCCCAGGCCAATCCAAGCTCTGCCTGCTCCTCCTCCTCCTCCTCTTCCTCCTCCTCCTCCTCCTCCTCCTCCTCCTCCTCCTTAGCTGTTTCAGGCCGGCTTGGGCCCCTCCAGGTGACCTTCGTGAGGCTTGTTGACGCCCTCCAGGGACCATCAGGGGTGGACCATGTGGAACCCCCCTGGAAGTCCTCTTGGGCCTTCATTGGGCCCTTTTGGCGCACTCTTGGGCAGTGTTGCGAAGCTATTAGGCCCCATCTCGCACCGCTGGCCCAAAGTACGGAGAAGAAAACATGGACAGCACGTGTCAAGTTTGTTCAGTGACTTGGGCTGCTTGGGGCCTCTCTTTCGGCCTCTGGTGCTCTTTCTGAAGCCCACTCGTCACTCGGGCGTTCCTTAGGGCTGTCTTGAGGGCTCTTGGGCGCGTTGGGGCCGCTTGGGCCGTCTTGGAAGCCTCGTGGGCTGTCCTGGCGGCGCCCTAGAACCCTCTTGAGGTATCTTGGACGCCAAGAGCTGTTGTGGTGGGGCACTCCCATACCGTCCCTCCCCCCTCCCACCTCCTATCCTCCAAACTGGCAAAGTCGCCCCCCCCCCGCCCCCCCAGGGAGGGCGGGTGAGGGGCGGGCATCTCCCACGCTGGTGCCCAAAGGGCTTGCGAAGTAGATGTCAAGTCAAGCTGAGTTGATGGTCGTTTTCAAAGTTAAGTTGCAGCAGCTTCAGTTTAGGCTCAATTTTCGCTCAACTCAAGTGCAGAGACAATGCAACCCGAACTACAACCCACGCTGTATTGGAATCCAATTGAAATCTATGTGATTTAGAATCGACTTTTACATTTCGCATGACTGCCGTTAGTACATCAATTCTGTGTATGTGCAGCTCATTCTGAATGGAAGCACCCTTCCATCTTGTGTGATTTTAATTGGTGACTTGTCAGAGTGAGGGGGGCAAATGGTCTTCTACCGTCCTTGGGTGTGTGACTGAAGTGGGGTTCTTCGGTGCGGATTGCTGTTGTTTGTTGTGGTTTGTCGTCGTCTCACCCTTTTCCCACCCCGCGACCTACCTCGCGACCCCTCCGCGACCCATCCGCGGCTCACCTTACGACCCAATCCGCGACCCACAGACGACCCAACTGCTACTTAGCCCTCCCGCGACCCACCCCGCGATCCGCACGACCCACCCCGCGACCCGCCCCGCGACCCACCCACGACCCACCCATATCACTCAGACAAAATAGAATCGTCTGCAGCGGGCTTTCCGCATTCGATTTCGTGCCTCGCGAAGTGCCGACGCCCCACCCACACCTCACTCTTATCGGCAAGTGCAATGTCTGTCATAATCTAGATTCAGTGCCAAATCAAAATTCAAGTTCCATAGTTGTATGTTCGACCTGGAAGACCCACCCCATGGACTTCAAACGATGTCCACAGGCATTTCGAAGCGTAGAAGAACACCTCGATACCACGGCAGTGCGACACGAAGGCATCACGACACCGTGACATCGACACCTCAATACCCCGACACCTCATCCCTTGCCGGCACCAGAACCAGGAGGAGCTGCACGAACGAGACAAGTCGTGGCCGCAGGCTTTCCATGTTCTGATAGCTCGCACACAGCTTCGAATAGCACCAACGCGAAACATGAAGCATGCTTTGGCCACTTGAGGCTTCACACACCCAGCCCGCAGTCAAAGTTTACGGAATCCTCCGGGCCTTGGGACTCAGTTGGCTGGAGTGCCCAATGTCGCTCCAAGATGGGCCATGTTGGCCGCAAGACGGCCGACGACGGCTTCAAGACGACCCAAAAGGCGTGAAGGCGTCTCGAGAGAGCGCCAAGAGCCTTCCCAAGAGAGCACCAGGAGGCATACATCAATGAGCGTCCTTAGGCTTGGTATCGCTCGGACGTGTGCATTTTTCCTTCGGCGAGGACCATCGAGGAGCATCCTTGATCATTTGGCGAAGAAAACCACGCACGAAATCAAAAAAAGCACAGGGAAAGGACGTCCGAGCGATGGCCAGTAGGTTTTCAGTACTTTTTTCGGGTTCTCGCCTTCTCGAGCTTCGAGGCGGGGTTGCGTTGGACATCCGCTTGACTTTGCCTCTCCAGCCGCCCCCCGGTGCACACCCGCTTCTCAATCCGACGAGTCGGCATGGCTCGGTCGGCGTCTCGAAGGCCCTTCGAGACGCCGACCGCAGGGATCGCTGCTTTTCTGGAGTATTTTTGGAGTGTTCCCCAAGTATTTTTAAGAAGTGGTTTTATAATACACGAAAAAGTATGTTTGACTATTTTTAATACTTCTGTCAAACATCGCCTGTAGGAGAACATGCCCGACATAATCGAAGGGGCGCGCTTCTGGGCCAGGCGGGTCGAGCCGCGGGCGGGCGTCTGTAGAAGAGACAGCTCGAGGGAAGAACACACACTGACCATGGCCAAGATATCGCGGGCCATGCCGGAGGAGGAGGAGGAGGAGGAGGAGGAGGAGGAGGAGGAAAAAGTCAACCACATGCTGCTGCCCTCCTCTCCTCCCCCCCTCCTCCTCCTCCTCCTCCTCTTCCTCCTCCTCCACACGTCGATCCCGGTCATGGTCCACGTCGGCCGTCGCCGATCTGCGCGTATGATCCGCGAATGGACGCTGACCAAGATGGACGGTGACCAAGATAGGCGTGGCGTTTCCGCGCTCAGCCGTGGCCATGGTTCGGTCCCGCCCCCAACATACTAATGCTACGTGCGCGTCGCCACCCCAATGGCGACGCGTGCGCCGAGAAATCTTACAGTATAAGCGCAGTGGCGGGCGCTTTCTGGCCATACCGCTCGGGAAACGAAATCAGAGTGAGGGGGCCGAACGGTCATTCACTGTCCCTGGGTGCGTGGCTGAAGTAGGATTCCGCGATGCGGATTCTTGCTGTTTTTTGATATTTGGCGTCGTCCCCCCCGCGACCCGGCCCGCGACCCACCCGCGACCCACCCCGCGACCCGCCCGCGACCCACCAGCGACCCAACCGCGACCCACCCCGCGACCCGCCCCGCGAACCGCCCGCGACCCACCCGCGACCCACCCGCGACCCAGCCCGCGACCCACCCGCGACCTACCCGCGACCCACCCGCGACCCACCAGCGACCCACCCGCGACCCGCCCACATTGTTAACGAAAAATCGGGGCCTGCGGCGGGCTCGTTGTATAATTTGTAAAAACAATTTGTAACAAGCGCCTGCGGCGGGATTCTTCAGAGCCTTGCTGACTGCCGACGTCCCCGCTGGCCCCTCACTCTTGTCCGCGACTGCGGGGTGCTACGTACTACACGATGTTTGTATTAGATGTTCGGGTCGTACGCACGCCTCCGAGGAGGACACACAGTACTAGTATGTCCTTCTGCGTGTCCCAGTCGTCCCGTTCCCTTCCTCTCCAGACAGCTGCGGGTGCAGCGGCCTTGGCCCCCCCCCGACCGATGCCTCCATCAGCGCCTGCGCGAGCGCCGCGCGATGGGCCCTCGCTCTGTGCGTCCTGGCCCGTTTCGAGTCCCTACGCCTGCGCCCAGACGCCGTCGGCTGCAGCGCTGCGATCAGCGCCTGCGGCAAGGGGCAGCAGTGGCTGCGCGCGGTCGAGCTGCTGAGCTCCGGGGAGGAAAGGGTCACCGATGCCGCTGCACTCCCCTCGTTTCCGCCCCCTGGGGCCTCCTGGGAGGCCCTCGTCGCCACCGCCGGCTCCGCCCCGAGATTCCGGTCACAATGTGCCCAGGGAGAGGTCTGGGGAGCAGCGGTAGCGGTGCCTTCTTGGGGGTTTCCCCAGGAGCCGCATGCGCGGTGCGCGGGTGGAGCTGAACGATGTGGGGCTGGGCGCGCTCCTGAGCGCCTGCGAGAAGGGGCACCAGTGGGTCCTCGCGCTGGCCCTCTTCGGCGGCGCGCGCCAGGCGCGGTTGCGACCAGGCACGGTGGCCCACAATGCCCTGCTCAGCGCCTGCGAGAAAGGGTCGCAGTGGACGCTGGCGCTCACACTGCTGACCGAGCTGAGCTCAGCTTCGTCTGCGCTAGACACCATCTCGTACAACGCGACAATGACCGCCCTCTCGCATGGCGGCTCCTGGCCTGGCGTTTTGGCGCTCCTCGCAGACCTTGCAGGCAGCGCGCTGGAGCCGAGCGCGGTGACGCACAATTCGGTGCTCAGCGCGCTCGAGAAGGGCCGCGAGTGGGCATTGGCAGTGCAGTGCCTCCTCGAGCTGCAGGAGCGCTCGGCGCCGTTGGACGCGGTCAGCTATTCGACTGTTCTGCAGGCGTGTCAGCTCAGCTCCCCGAGGCAAGTCTGGCCACGGACAAAACCGGCGGCCAATGCATGGCGGATGTCGAAGATCAAATGTCGGGCGGGGGAGGAGGGAAGACCGGGGATGGAGGATGCAGGAAGGACTCCTCCTCCTTCTCCGCCTCCTCCTCCTCCTCCTCCTCCTCCCTTTCCCTCCTCCCCCTCCTCCCCCTCCTCCTTCTCGGAGGAGGAGGAGGAGGATGAACAGGAAGGAGGATGAGGATGAGCAGCAGCAGCAGCAGGAGGAGGAGGAGGAGGAGGAGGAGGAGGAGGAGGAGGAGAAGGAGGAGGAGCAGGAGCAGGAGCAGGAGCAGGAGGAGGAGGACAAGCAGCAGCAGCAGCAGCAGCAGCAGCAGCAGCAGCAGCAGCAGCAGCAGCAGCAGCAGCAGCAGCAGCAGCAGCAGCAGCAGAGAGAGGTAGAGCAAGCTGCAGAGGGGAGGCGGAGGACCCTGGAGGTGGGGCGAGGACGGGGACGAGGGATCCCACCAGCGACGCAGCATCGTCGCCCTGCCGCCGTCGGTGGTCGGACTTCCCCTGGGGCATCCCCTGACTCCAGATCCGCCCTGCTTCGGGCGATTCTGCAAGTAGGATCAAGTCGGGCATGTCCCTCTGCAGGAGGAATTTTCAAAAATTGCAAAAAATAGTATGGGGATATTTGTTTTATTATGGTTTGACTATTTGTGAGTATGTGTTCGAGTATTTTCTATTTTGCCTCCCAAGTCCGCCTCTTCTTGGGGGACATGCCCGACCTAAAACTAGGATCAAATAGGGTGGACATTTCCGCCACACTTTTCAAGCTCCTTCGATGCCGATTTCCGCCCTGCTTTGTCGTCGCTGTGTTCGCCCTACTTTTGCGGAAAAGTTGGCGCCCCATTCTTCCGAGGCGGAAATGGTCCGCCTTATTTTTGTCGCATCGTGTGGGGTGCATGGCCAACACGCTCGTGCGGCCAGGATTTTTTGGATAGCGTGTCGCTCCGCCTGTTCTGGCCCACCACGCTGCTGCGCGACACGCTACAAGACTCGTCAAACATAATTGGGTGGTTTTTGTTTTCGGTGCTTGCGTGGTCGGCGCTCCTTCAAGGCTGGCATGAGGTATTTGGCCCAGACGCAGGGGTGTCGAAAACCCAGCAGTACCCTCTCAGCATTGAAGAACGCGTTTTCTGACAAGTGCCCGAACTAGCGAGCGTTTCAAGTTTGAACGGCGTTGCAAATTATATTTGACGAGGCTTGCATTGTACATCTGCCATCGGCGTCAACCCAACATACGTATACTATGTGTGCGTCGCCCCCCTGGGGGCGATGCGCGCACCGAGAAACCTTCTAGTATATGCGTCGTGGCGGGCGCTTTCTGGCCACACCGCTCGGGAAATGATATACTACAAGATGGGTATACTATATGCTGGGGTCGGACGCGCGCCTCCAAGGAGAACATATCGTACTGGTATGTCTCTGTGCGTCCCATGCCAGTCTCCAGTCTCCAGGGTTCAGCGTCCCGAGCCTTTGCGAGCCTCCCGCTCCGCGGATCGACGCGACACGCTGTCCGCTCGCAGGGTACAGCGTGCCGCGAGGGCCGCCGCCGCGACACGCTACGCAAAAGTTCCCGACCGCAAATCGGAGAATCGACCAGAGTACGCCTTGGCGGCGAAATCCGAACCCCACCGTCGCCGATCAGCGATTCATTCAACTCGATGGGCGGCAGGGGTAGGGTTCGGAACTCGTCGAACACGTGGCGAAATCCGAACCCTACCCCCGCCTCCCGTCGATTCAGGAGAATCGGTGGTTGTTGGGGTTGTGTTCGGATGTCGCCACCTAGCGCCGGATCTGGAGTCAGGGTCGGCGGCCGCACCGATTCCCTGTTCGCCGTGCTGGACAAAATTCGAGGAACAACTAAATTACATAAACATCTACTTTTGGAGGTCCGCGCTGATTTCTTAGATCGGGGCTGGACCCCTCCCCTGGCGCGCGGAGCGCGCCATGGGCGGCGCCAGGGGCGCCGCCAGGGGGGCCCAGCACCAATCCAAGAAATCCACGCGGAACTCAGAAAGCTTATGCTTATGCAGTTTTGTTGTCCCTCATTAGGGCGACGAGATCTATACTCAGTATCTTTATGTATCTTTTAACCGACCCCCATTCCCATCCCCATCCCAATCCACATGTCGAGCCCCACCGTCACACCACCTCAGTTGGGGATATGCCCCTCGAAACCCGAAGAGAGCAGCCCCCATACCCATCCAGGGGGGTAAATCAGCCAGTGGGGCCCAGAGCCCACGCCGCTGGGGATGGGGATCGGTTAAGCGATGCGCATCTACACATGGACTGCCCCAGGCCTGGTCCATCCTGGGCCCAGGAGCGGTGTGAACGCCCCCCCTGGCTTGGCCAGAGAGGCATGCACACCGCTCCTGGGCCCAGCATGGGCCAGGCAAGGCGCAGAGGAGGTGCATAGCCAGACATCCGGCTGCTCCAATTTTTTCCACGCGTGGGCCTTGGAGGCCCAGACATTCTCCCTGGGGCTGGTGTTCCGTCCCCAGCCGTCTTTTGGCGCTCCCGAGGCCCAGCGAGGGCCCCCGGAGGCCGAAAACGGCCCCAAACCGCCCGCTCCGGTTTTTTCGGAGCGTCGGATCTCTCGGTCGATCTCGTTGCCCTGAGCGTGGCCGCGCGCGGCGCCCCGCTGGACGCGGACGGCTGCGGGCTGCTGCTCGCGGCGTGCGAGGCGCAGGGCCCGTGCCAGCTCTGGCGGGAGGCCCTGCTGCTTGCGCGGCTGGGCCTGCTGTGCGACACGAGCTCCCGCTCGTCTCGGGGGGCTCAGCGAAGTGCTCGCCCATTGGAGGCGTACGAACCCAGGGATCCGACGCTCCAGAAAATTTGGAGCGGCGGGATTTTGGCAGTTTTCGGCCTGCGGGGGCCCTCGCCGGGCCTCGAGAGCGTCAAGAAACGGCTCGGGACGAAAAACCGGCCCTCGGGAAGTGGTCTGGACCTCCGGGGTCTAGGCATCGAAAACATTGGAGCAGCCGGATGCCTGGGTTTCGGGCGTGCGAAGGACAGGGGGGCATTGCGAGGGGGGGCAGCCTTCCAAGAAGGCACGGGGCTTCTCAGAAGGGGCCGCCCCCTCGAGTCCATGGCCCCGCGCGTCTTCTCAGGAGCGCGGGGCCCTCTTCGGAAGCCCACCCTCCAGTGGGCAGGCGGAAGTGAGAGAGAAGCCAGAGGGAATTGGAGCCGGCTGGGGCCTGAGGTGGCCCAGCATTGGTTCTGGCCATCGGGAAGGGGGGGGGGGGGGCAGGTTCGAGGTTCTGGGCTCGGGAAGGTTTGTTGCCTTGCTCGCCCTCCGGGGGCTGTTTTCGGGCCCCAGAACAGACAAAAACGGATCCAGGGTGACAAACCGCACCAGATATGGACCCCCGGAGGGGTCAGGGAACCGATTTGGAGCGGATTTGGCTTCATCCCCCCCTCCTGACCGATTCCCTGGGGTCCCGACCCCAAACGGTGTGGTGACCACACCGTGAGGTTCGGATGCAACTCCTTTGAGGTAAAATTCTGATTCTGCCCTGTTCCGAAATCCAGTTTAAAAAGGCGTAATCCCGCTGATCGGCTTAATCGCGTTCAATCCTGTTTAATGCCGCTTAATTTGCGGCCTGATCCGGCGTAACAGCCCCCTAAATGGGTTTAATCCTTTTTAATCCTTCCGGCGAAGACCTCCCAGTGTTTGCCTCCTAAGTGTGGTGAGTCCGTGGGGATGCGGGGTCACCGCGCGGTTTCGAGATTCGGGTCGTGCCCGAGGGCGTCTCGGGCGATCGGGGCCTCTGGGGTCCCAAGAGCGTGTGGTGACGGACCGCGCGGTAAGGTCACTGCCACGCGGTCCGTCACCACAAAAGTATTCACCGAGCGCGTTCCACTCCTCGCAAAGTGCCTACAGTGGAGGCCCATGCCAAGAAACGCCCTGCTTGCCTCCAGGGTGCCCTGGGTTTCTTGGGTTTCGATGGTTTTGCGATGGAGAGGCGTGGCGTTCCCATACCAAAAACCAATGGGCGCCCTGGGGTCTCAGGGTTGGGTTTCTTGTGGAAGGTTTCTTGTGGACTGGCCTCCACTGTACTCGCCAACGTCCGAGAGCACACATGCCTGCCTCCATGCAGTGGATCGCGGATCCCTGGCGGCGGATCCATGCCATCTGCGAGCAGTGATGTCGCGGGCAGTGGGACGCGCATGTCTAGCCAGCTGTGGGGGCCCCGAGAGCGAGCCGGGAGCCTGCCCCCAAGCCCGAGGGCAGCTACATTTATCTGCCAGTGCAGCTGGCACGAGGTTTTTCGTTTTCGTTTGCTCCAGTTTCGTTTTAAACGTTCGTTGTAAAATGGTCGGGTCCGTTTTGTTTTTCGTTCTAAACGCCAGCGCGTTTTAAAATGTTTTAAACATCGTTGTGCTCGGTCTCGGTCCCTGAGAACAGCCCTTGTATTCGATGGGGTACCCTTACGCTCTTCGTGTTTGGCCCTCCACCTTGGAATGGCCCTCTTCACTTAGGGGGTTTCTCGGTGTGGCCTTGAGCTCGCGGCGAAGGGGCCCATGTTCTTGACCGGCGCTATTTTGACTTTGCTTCGACTGTAGTCACTTCACGAGTACAGTCAACGCGCCTAATAAGGACGCGCGCCTTCATCTAGGGTGCCTTTGTGTCCTTGCCTCTGCGGCCCGCCCTTTGCCGTTTTCACTGGCCGCCTGCCGCCCGCCCAAACAATTCCACTTCGGCCTCCAAGGGTCTTGCGTCCTTGCCACCCGTCCTTCACACACGTTTTTACGGTAGGGGGGCGGGATTTGTGACACGTCGGTCCCAGGCATGGCCCACCCTGGGCCCAGGAGCGAGGCATATGCCTCCCTGGCCAAGCCAGGAGAGCGTATGCACTGCTCCTGGGCCCAGGGTGGGCTAGGCCTGGGGCAGTGGACGTGCCACGGACCTCGCCGCCCTGCGAGGGGGGGGGACCACCGCCCGCAGCACACGGCAGGCGCAGCCGGCGCCACAGCCACGCAGGACGCGCGCGAGAGCACCCCGGCAGCCCTGGGATGCGGGCGACTCGATGTTTTCGAGCGGGGCGTTTTCGCGCAGTTTCGGGTCCCAGGACCCTCACAGATCGATCCGGCTCGGAAAATGGCGCGACAAGAGGGTGTCCTTGGGCTCTGGCCGCCATTTTTTACCATGTTTCGTTTTTCGATGCGTCGGATCTCAGGGAGGGTCTGGAACTTCCCACGCGAACTACAGTTCCAAAGCCCCCGACTTGGATGTAAAATGTTTACCGATTAAAAAGTGGGCTTCCAAAGTGGAAGTTGGAATCCCAAGCTTGAAGATGCTGGACCCTGTAGAACTACAACAGGCCGAATGACACGTTCGCAACAGCGAAAATCCGAAACAGGTTGACGCAGCTACGATGAGGGCCACGATGACGACTCGCGAAGGGGGGCCCGATGGGTGTATTATGCCCCGATCTCGGATCTTGCAGATCACCCGCTAGGCCTCGCATACATAATGTTATCCAGCGTGGGCCCCAGATAGTGTGTTTCTAGGCGTTTGCGTTGTGCAATGTACGTGGAGCAGAATGCATGGTGGAATGTGTGTGTGGTGAAACCTATCGCGTGCAATTAATTTTTACAAACGAGTTGACAAGTCCCATGCTTTTGCAAACATCCCACCCACCCACCCGCAACTTCGTTTGCAAAACCCGTGCGGCGGCGATTGCGAATACTGTAGTGCTCGGTGTTGGCTGGTGCATCCCTGCGGCCGCGCCAGCCGGCGCATGCACACGCACGCAGCGGCCAGCTAGTTTGGCGCGACCGACGCGACCGCGGTGGTGCTGACTGTTGGGCACGTCCCAGCGGGCACTTCAGTGCGAGTCGGCGACTTGGGCCGGCGCGGTATCATAGCAGCGTCGACAGTGGTAGACACGATGATGATAGTAGCGGTGTTGGTGACGATGTTGATAGCGACGACGGCACGGCCAGTGACGGCTCCGATGCTGATCGCTCCGACGACGATGACGGCGTCCTCGCGTCGGTGATGAAGGTTTTGGAAAGAGTTCGGCAAGCGCGCGCGGCCGACGCGCGCGAGTGCTTGCATGGTTTTATTTGACACGGATCGTGCCCCCCCAACACGCGCGCAAGGGTGGTCGAATGATTTCGGCATGCGCCACGAGAGGCCGGTTTGGCAGAATTCCATGAAACTATTGAATAGCTTATGATTGTTGTAGGAATTCGCAAGAGCGCGAGCGCAAGTTTTTTCAGAAAACTGATGTTGCGAAACCATAGGTCTGTTTTTAATGGTTTCGGGGCACTCGGTTTTGACATCCTTGCGAACCCTAAGGGTTTTGAGCGATTTCGGGATGCGCGCGCGACGACTCGCGCGCATGTACTTCGCCCCATTTGCTGCAAAGGGTTCTCGCGACAGCACGCGCGCAGGGGCCTCGGAAAGATTTCGACATGCGCGCGCGCGCGAAGCCCGTTTCGTAGCATTTTTTGAACATGTTGAAAGATTTACTGTTGTTTTGAAAGTCCGTGTTGCAAAATCTGTATTTTCATTTGCTGTTTAGACACTCGATCTTGCAATCCTTGCGGATACCACGGTTCATGAAGGATTCCGGCATGCGCGCGCGACGACGCGCGCGTGCGCCCTTCGTCTTTTTTTTGCAGGGGATGTTCGAAAACTGGTGGTTTTTGATGAACGAGTGTGCGCGCATAGACTGTTCTGCAGAGGACGGCGGGGGGTGTCGATACTGGTTGGGCTGGATGGTATGGTTCATATTTAGGATGGACGATGTACCATAATCATACGTAAACTGCAATTCGAAAAAGAGTACAGATCATCCTGGGGGGGGGGAGAATCCATTTTCGTGTAAGAAATGAGAACCCATGTTGCGCAATCGATGTGGTGCAGCCTATGTGGTAAAATGTAGTGCAAGTTATGTGGTGCAATTAGACTTCTGTTCGCACTGCGTTGTCAATTCCACTGCTCGCGCAATCACCCCACCCACCCACCCGCAACTTCGGTTGCAAAATCCATGCGGCGGCGATTGCGATGAGTGCTCGTCGCTGGCTGGTGCATCTCTGTGGCCGCTCTAGGCCGCGCATGCTCGCGCGCGCAGCGGCCAGCTAGTTTGGCGCGACCGACGCGGCCGCGGTGGCGCTGACGGCTGGGCACATCCCAGCGGGCACTTCTTTGCGAGTCGGCGACTTGGGCGGGCGCGGTGTCATGGCAGAGTCGACGGTGGTAGACACGATGGTGATAGTAGCGACGCTGGTGACGATGTTGATAGCGACGACGGCGCGGCCAGTGACGTTGCCGATGCTGATCACGCCGGCGACGATGACGGCGTCTTCGCGTCGGTTATGAAGGTGCTAGAAGGAGTTCGACACGCGCGCGCGGCCGACGTGCGCGAGTGGTTGCATGGTATTATTTGAGACGGCTCGTGCCCCCCCCCCAGCGCGCGCGCCGGGGCGGTCGAATGATTTCGGCTCGCGGCGCGAGAACCCGCTTGGCAGAATTTCATGAACATATTGAACGACCGATGATTTCCGTAGGAATTCGCAAGATCGCGGGCGCAGGCTTCTTTGAAAATTGGTGTTGCGATGCCGCGTGGTTTTATATTTTTTTGGGTCGCTCGGTCATGAAATCCTCGGCATGCGCGCGCGACGACGCGCGCGCGCACTTCGCCCCGCTCGTTGCAAAGGATTCTCGCGACAGCACGCGCGCAAAGGGCGTTCGAGCGATTGCGACATTCGCGCGCGCGAAGCCCGCTGGGCAGCACGTTGCGAACATGTTGCAGAACTGATGGTTCTCCGGAGAATTCGCAAGAGCGCGCGCGCAAGCTTCCTTTGAACATCCACACTGCGAAACCATATGCCTATTTTTATGTTCCTTGGAGGCTCGATTCTGAAATCCGCGCGAAATTCAAGGTGTTCGAAAGGTTTTGGCATGCGCGCGCGACAACGCGCGCGCACTTCGTTTTAATGTGCGTGGGGTTCTCGAGACCCGATGATATTTGATGAGCGGATGTGCGCGCGTAGTAGATTTGCAGAGGATGGCGGGGGAGTGTCGATGCCGGTTGGGCCGGGGTGGTATGGGTTCATGTTTAGGAAGGGCGATGGGGCGGAATCGCATGCAAATTGCAATGCGAAGAGGGGTGCGGATAACCCTGGGGGGTATATTCGAATTATTTGCTTGACAGGAGAACATGCGGTGCGCAATCTATGTTATGCACATTGACATGTGGCAACCTACGTGGCGCAATCTATGATGTCCACTGTGCGTGGTGCAATCCACGCGGCGCAATCCATGGGGCGCAATTCCCTTGACGAAGTTGAAGTTGTCAGCTCCACTGCCGGCGCAATCATCCCGCCCGCCGACCCGCTGACAGCGACGACCGCGGCCAGGGCGGGCGCCGATGTTGATCGCGCCGGCGACGATGACAGCGTCTTCGCGTCGGCGATGGAGGGCGTGGAAAGAGTTCGACATGCGCGCGCGGCCGACGCGCGAGAGTGGCCCGCATGTTTTTGTGTGTATATATATATATATATATATGGACTACGGCCCTGGCAGGCGCGCGACCGATGTTGAAGGCGGTCGACGCGGGCGCACCAGTAGCTCGCGCGACAGAGATGCTGAAACATTCGGAAAGCGCGCGGGTAGATTTGTTTGATTTGGTTTGCAGATTTGTTTCGAGGATACATGGTGCGATTCGCGCGATGTCATGAAGCTTGGTCTTGAGCTTGTTGAAGCCACAATGCGTTTGGAAGGATTTCGATCTGCGCGCGCGGCGGCCGCGCGCACGTTCCCCGCATGGTGTTTTTGTCGCGAGAGATTGTGGCCCTGGCAGGCGCGCGACCGTTGTTGAATGAGATCGACGGGCGCGCAAAAGTTGCCCAAGGAGCCCGATTTGACAGGAATGTTGAAAACCATTGGTTGTTGAAGGATTCGGCAAGAGCCCGCGGGCGGATGTTTCAGAATTTGCGGGTGAGAAAATCGAACGTTGCGCGCAGCGGCCGCGCGCGCGTGTCCTGCATTGTTTTTTTGGTTGTCGTCAAGGGATTCGCGAAAAAGTGCGATGTTAGAGCGACAAATGCTACCGTATCGTTATTTGCGAGGAAACCGAGGGAGGTGCGATACCGGCTTGGCTGGGATCGGATGAATTCACAGGTCGGACGGACATTGGCTCATAATCATATGCGTTTTGCATCGGTTCCCAGGGAATGGATAAGTCCGGGGGGTGAGGGCGGTAGAACTTATTTCCCTGTTAGAATGTAGAATTTACTCGCCGAGCTTGAAGTTGTCAACTCCACTGCTCGCGGAATCATCCCACCCACCCACCCCCAACTTGGTTTGCAAAACCCATGCGGGAGCGATTGCGATGAGTGCTGGGTGATGGCTCGGGCATCCCTGCGGCCGCGCTAGCCCGCGCATGCTCGCGCGCGCAGCGGCCAGCTAGTTCGGCGCGACCGACGCGGCCGCGGTGGCGGTGACCGCTCGGCACATCCCAGCGGGCACTTCAGTGCGAGTCGGCGACTTGGGCGGGCGCGGTATCATGGCAACGTCGACAACGGTACACGCGGTGATGATAGTAGCGATGCTGGTGTCGATGTTGACAGCGACGACGGGGCAGCCAGTGACGGCGCCGATGCTGATCACGCCGACGACGATGACGGCGTCTTCGCGCCAGTGATGAAGGTTTTGGAAGGAATTCGAAATGCGCGCGCGCGGCAGACGCGCGAGAGTGGCTCGCATGGTATTATTTGACACGGATCGTGCCACCCCAGCACGCGCGCAAGGGCGTTCGAACGATTTCGACATGCGCGCGCGCGAAACCCGTCTGGTAGCATTTTATGAAAATGTTCAAAAACTTATGGTTTGAGAGTTCGCAAGAGCGCGCGCGCCCGCTTTTGTTGAAAATGCGTGTCGCGAAACCTTTTGATTGTTTTATTGGTTTCCAATGTTTTTTGGACACTCGATGTTGAAATCCTTCCGAAACCGACGGTTTTTGAAGGATTGCGGCAAGCGCGCGCGACCACGCGCGCGTGTGCACTTCGTCTTATGATTGTGCAAAGGGCTCTTGAAAACTTATGATTTGGGATTCGAGTGTGCGCGCGTCGTGTTTTTTTGTTGCAAGGGAGCCGAGGGGGCCGATACTGGCCTAGGTGGGATGGCATGAATTCGCAGGTCGGATGGACATTGGGTCAGAATCATGTGTGTTTGGCGTAGGTTCCTGGGGAACGGATGAGTCTGGGGGGGAGGGTGGTAGAAACTATTTCCATGTGGAAAAGGAGAATCTATGTTATGAAACATCTGTGGTGCAATCACCCAACCGAGCTTGAAGTTTTCAATTTCACTGCTCGCGCAATCATCACACCCACCCACCCGCAACTTGGTTTGCAAAACCCGTGCAGCGGCGATTGCGTTCAGTGCTGTGCATTGCTTGGCGCATGGTTGTGGCCGCGCTAGCGCCCGCACGCTCGCGCGCAGAGCGGCCAGTCAGTGTGGCGCGACCGGCGCGGCCGCGGTGGCGGTGACCGCTGGGGACTTCCCAGCGCGTTTTGCAGGCCGCTTTGGCGCGCGGGCACTTCAGTGCGAGTCGGTGACTCGGGCGGGCGCGGTATCATGGCGACGTCGACAGCGGTAGACTCGATGATGAGTGTAGGGATTCTGGTGACGACCATGACGATGACGACGGCAATGCCAATGACGGATGACGCAGATTCATACGTACATTTCCCATCCCCAGGGTCCGGGGGGGAGGGGTGGTAGATCCTAGTTCTTGTTAAAAAGGAGATGTGATGTTGAAGAAAGTGTCGTTGTCCACTCCACGGTTCGTGCAATCATCCCACCCACCCACCCACCCACCCACCCACCCACCCAACCATATGTAATGGATTGTAAATCCCCCGCGGCGCATCCAGGCCATTTGCGAGTATCCGCTTTACGAGTCATGGGACGCACTTGTCGCCTCACCCCTTCTCCCTCCCCATGCCGCGTCTGTTGTCCTTCCTCCCCAGGAGGGGGAAGTCCATGCGCCAAGAGCCCCCCCCCTGCAATGGAGTGGGAAGGGATGGGTTGAGAGGGCACTTAACACCGCTCGGGCGTGTGCTTCTTTTTTTGGGGGGTGAGGACTATCGAGGAGCCTTTTGGGCCGTTTTTGGGAAAAACCATGCATGAAACCGAACAATGCACGGGGGAATGGCCGTTCGAGCGAGGGGGAGGGGCACGTTGCCAGATATGGTGCGAGTGCACCTGGCCAGCCTCTCCCCCTCTCCTTTCCTATGTTGCCCTCTGCTGCTGCTGCTCCTCCTCGTCCTCCTCCTCTTCCTTCATCTCCTCCTCCTCCTCCTCCTCCTCCTCCTTTATCTCCTCCTTTATCTCCTCCTCCTCCTCCTCCTCCTCCTTCATCTTCTCCTCCTCCTCCTCCTCCTCCTCCTCCTCGTCCTCCTCCTCCTCCTTCTCCTCCTCTGGAAGGGAGCCTAGAGGTCGAGCCCCCCCCCCCAGCCCCCTTCCTAACTCTGGTTCCGCCGTGCTTTGGGCGATCTCGCAGGTAGGGCGGGAAGTTCCACCCTACTTTCCGAGCTCCTCGGATGCCGATTTCCGCCCTACTTTGCCGTCTCTGCCCCCGCCATACGTCGGCCCAAGGAAAGTTCCTTGACTTTTGGCCCCGGCGCTCGCCAGTGGAACTCGGCGGAAGTGCAACCACACCGAAAACGACGGAAAACTGGCGGAAGGCTGGCGGAAGTAAGAGGGCGCCCCTTCCGAGCCCCCCTTGGTACCCTCCCTAGGAGCCCAGCAAGGCAGCCTTCTCGCGTGGGCTGGGCGGGATCCTGCCTGACTCAATCCCTTCACATAGTAAAGTTTAGCTCAGCCGGATCAAGATCCCGCCAGTTAAACATGGAGTGAACCACGATCCCGTCCCGTTCCAAGATCCCGCCAGCCTGGGGTCGGCCCGACGCAAAACTGGGTTGAGCATTTGCAGCCTCTTTGCCGTGTTGTGGTCGTCTTGAGGTCATCTTGAGATCATCTTGAGACCATTTTGAGATCATATCCGACTCATTGTTGAATCACCCGGACGTCGTCAGGTCATTTGGGAGCCGCCTCGGTTGCGATCGGATCCATCTTGCGGCCATGGTGCAAATTCGGGGTCGCTCGTTGCTCGTAGGTTAGGCCATCTTAGAGTCAGCCTGAGACGATCCTGCAGCCATGTTGGGATCATGTTGGGGGGGCGTCATCCTAGAGACGCCTGGAGGTCGTCGTTTGTTGTTTGCTCCCTCTTGGAGCCATTTTGTGTTATGGGGACATCTTAGGATCGTCTCCGGGTGAGCTCTGAGCACGCGTGCACAACGTGCCGTCTTGCCGAGGGCGCACTTGCAAATATATCCCTTTGCAAGGTTTCCAGGAAACTGTTCTTGGGGCCAAGTAGCTTTGCGAAAATATCCGCCCTACTTCCCTGGGGTGGTAATTTTCGCCCTGCTTGTTTCCATCCGACGGGATGCATTTCCGACAAGTTTTTGTGTGGTCTTTCATGGGAGCCTCAGAGGGTCCCAGAACTCCTTGCGGCTTGGGAGAGTTCGTCCAGATCTCGTCGGATTTGGCAGATTTTTTGACGACACCTAGACGAAATCTGGACGAACTGGTGAAGAGGGGTGGTCGAAATCCGGACGACATCTGGTCGAAATCACGTTTTCGATAGGGCCGCGGAGGTCCGCAGAGGCTCCCATGAAGGCTCACTCAGAAGCCCGAGTCAGAACATCAACCAAAGTACGGCGGATCTGGAGTCAGGACCCGCTGTCGGACGGGGCTAGGGCGTTCGGGAACGCTCTCAGAGCGTTCCGGAACGCTCTGAGAGGGCCGCGGCGCCCGAGACATCCTCCAGGGCCGCGGAATCTCAGAGATTCTCGATCTATCCTCACCCGATGGTATCCTCATCCTGGCATCGTCGTGCGCTGAGCCCCCCGCTCGTCGCGCGTCTCTGGCACCGCGGGCGCCGCAGCGGCGAGGGCGGCCGTGGCCGCGCGGCTCTCTTCGGCAGGTCGTGCCGCCGAAGCCGCGGCTCTGCTGGCGCCCACGCCGCGCTCACCCGCTTCCGCCCTGACAGCGCGCCTTCGGCACGCCTGTGGGCATCTTGGCGCCTCCTCCCCTCATGCGTCCCTTCTGCATTCTCCCTCCGCCTCCATCCTCACTCCTCACTCCTCACTCGTCGTCCTCCTCCTCATCCTCCTCCTCATCCTCCTCCTCTCCCTCCTCCTCATCACCAGCATCATCATCATCAGCAGCAGCATCATCATCAGCATCAGCATCAGCATCAGCATCATCATCATCATCATCATCATCATCATCATCATCATCATCATCATCATCATCATCATCATCAGCATCAGCATCAGCATCAGCATCAGCATCAGCATCATCATCATCATCAGCATCATCATCATCATCATCCTCATTCCGTGCCTGCGCTTGCGCCTCCACAACCTCCGCTTCGACAGTCTCCGCTTCTTCCTCCGTCTCCCCCGTCCTTCTCCTCCACTCTCTCCTTCTCCTTGCGCCGCCGTTCTCTCCTGCTCCTCCTCGTGTTTCTCATCCCTCTTCTCCTGCTCCACCTCATCCTCCTCCTCTTCCTCCTCGTGCTTTGCCTCCTTTGCCTCCGCCTCGTCGATTTGCTGCTCCACGTGCTCCTGATCAATCTGCTCTCGCCCGCCAGAGCGCAACGCTCAGTCTCTTCCGTAGTGTTTGCGTAAGTCGCCATCTTGTTTCAGGTAGGGTTGTCCCATTACCAAGCTGAGTCTGCTCTTCTCAATGCCATATAGTCTCGCCCCTCTGCTCGTCATCATGGGCTTAGCCGTGCTGGGGCTGCTGTGCCTGGTGGTACCGGCGCCTACGCTGACCAGTTCGCCGGAGTCCCGGATCAGCTCTGTCGTGGAACAGGGCTCGGAGAAGCCTGGTGAAGGGCGGCGCCGAGCGATGGAGCAAGCACAAAGCTGACGCGGAACAGAGCTTGGACAATGTCGTTCGGTGGCGCAGTCTATCGTCCCACCGCGCCATGTCATTGATCGGTTCGGATTGGTTTTTTCGAAAGCCTAGGACGCCTGGGGTCTTCTCGACGCCACAGTGCCCTGCGCCCGTGGGAGCGGAGCCGTGGAGCGATTACGGGGGGGACCCGCATTTATACCACAAGTATGTGTTTGCGGCAAGCGCAACAGGACCTCTATTGAAATGGGTGCCCTCGACGGGGTCTACTTGAGCAGTACCAAGTGCTTCGAGGATCACATGGGCTGGGCGGCGCCCTCATCGAGGCCTCGCCTCCCAGCGGTGTGCAGCTCCGCGGAAACCGCGGGCAAGCGAGGAATTCGATATTCGGAGAAGCCGTGTGCGCAAAGGGCACCGGCCATATCGACCTCTTGGTCGGGGACACGCTGGCAACGAAGAGCGAGGCAGGGGTTATGCCGGACAGCTGGGTGGACCGCTTCAGCCCAAACGAGCCGAATACGGTGGAAGTGGGCTGCGGGCCTCTCGGCGAGATTCTGGCCGATCTGTTGAAGCAGAGGGGCGCCGACCAGATCGATTTGTTTTCTCTCGAAGTGGAGGAGGGCGGTGAACTCAAAGTCTTGGAGACAACGGATTAGAACGTGAAGGTCGGCTTGTGGTTCATCGAGTACGATGGCGGGCGGCCGTGGAAGCTGAGGGACCTGGACGCGATCATGAAGTCCAATGGGTACAGGCTGGCTCCCGCCGAGGCATGGATGACGAACGATGCCTTCTTCGCTCTCATCTAGTTCCCATGAATGAAAGACAGTGGCGCGCGGGGGCAGTTCCAGTGATTTGCCACTTTGGTTCAGTTGACATCCCGTGAAAGTGGTCGTATAATACCCGTTGTTCGACATGTTTGTCGTTCGACATGTTGGTTCAGTGGGACAACATCATGAGACTCACGCCTGCGTATCGTGCCGCAGGCACTCTGCTCGGCACTCGCTTCTTGTGCCGAGCAGGCACGGCCGGAGCTGCCAGCTCGTGCGCGATGGGAAAAAGTCTCTTCTGCAGTGGCCGCTGCTCTGGCCTAACGCTTGCCTGGATTTCAATCCGAGCAGCTCTGCTACGGATCCCGAGGCTCCCTGGCGCGCTGGATCACACGATTAATGTAAGGGTGTACGCGCGACTATTTCTTGTACACAACATGTGCATGTCGTTTATGAAGCGCTTGCCGAACGATGCGACGCAAAGGCAAACAAATATATATATATATATATATATATATATATATGCGCTTGTGAAACTGACCAGACACTCGAATCCCTCGCCCAGGATCCTGGGGCCCCCCAGTGCGCTAGACCCATCAGCGCTGCCAGCGCAGGCCCAGATTGGCTGCCCAAGGAGAGGAAATCCATTCCAGCATGGCTGGGACGTTGCGAGGAGAGTGGCGGTTTAGATTTCTGCGTATGCTCTCCAGAGGAGGAGTAGGAGTAGGAGTAGGAGTAGGAGTAGGAGGAGGAGGAGGAGGAGGAGGAGGAGGAGGAGGAGGAGGAGGACGACGACGACTTTGTGTCCGTGCCGGGCTGGCCATCATCCCCCTACCCTCATTGCAGGAGGCGATGGAGAAGGCGGAAAAGGGCGCATCCGAAGAGGAGGAAGAGAAGGATGGGGAGGAAGGAGGACGATGAGAGCAGCAGTGGGAGGAATGTGGATGGGGGAGGAGAAGGAGGAAGAGGAGAAGGAGGGTGAGGAGGAGGAGGAGGAGGAGGAGGAGGAGGAGGATAAGCCGCCAACACTTAATTTGCCCCCTCCCTTTCCAGGCGGCGGGGGCGGAGGCATGCAGAGCTCGTTGTTCGGCTGCCAGGCGGGTCCCGCCCGCTCCGCACCTGATCGCCGTCCACCTCTGCCATTTGCGATCGGCCCATTCTCTCCTCCCTCGTCCGCCTCGTCCTTCGACAGCATGCAGACCACGCCTTCAGGATCGGACTGGACTGGACTCGTCCTCCTCCCTCTTCTTCCTACCCCTACACCGTATTCCTCATCTCCATGTGCTCCCATTCCCATCGTGTCCGCCCCGGTGGTGATACTAAGGACGGCCGTCCGCACCCGCTAACCGCATCGGAAACGGGGCCGCGCGCTAGAATGGAACATGCGATGTTCGCCCAGGCGCAGTGCACATTTATCCTGAGGCTGCGTTCCCATCATGCCGCAGCGCATATTGTTTGCCCGCGTAGTTCAGCAATGCATCAATGTGTAAAGAGGCAGCGTGGCAATCGCAAGATACATTTTTGCATGCAAGGCCACCAGGCGTGGTGACTTATGTGATAGTTTCGCATGCGAGCTCAAAACCGAAGATGCCGTGCCGCTTTTAACCTTAGACTTCGAGCCTGATTCTGTACACTGTCATGGGCGGGACTATGCAAGGGGCTGCCTCGAGAATCTGCGCTTCGTGGGCGACACCCTTGCCATCAGGCTCGACGTGACCGCTTGGGGCCCGAGACAGAGGCTCGAGTAAACGTTTCCTGCAGTTCCCGGGTCGCTGTCGGACAGCACTGTGGATGGATGCGCGAGCGGTCAAACCCTGGCCGAGGACTGGGTCACACTCGTGGCTGGCGTCCAGGCGGCACACGTGGAGGCGAGCGGCGCTCCAAGTGACGCCGACGGGCTAGCGTTGAAGTCCCATCGGCTCGTGCTGGCGGCGTGCTCGCCAGTCGACGACGGCATGCTGCTGGAGCTCGGTATGCGCGAGTCCGAAGCCGGCGCGGGGCTCTCCCTGGTGGGCGC
>CAUYUJ010014666.1:157500-160000 GCA_963575745.1 Prorocentrum cordatum
TTATCATCGTCGTAGCGTCCCCTAGTAGCGGCGATATATCGCCCTCCTCCTCCTTATCCTCCTTCGCCCGAGGCCGCGCTCGTGCTTCCCTTCCTCGTCGTGGCCTCGGGAGCCCGCCTGAATGCAACGAAGGCCCGCCGTGGGGGTGGGGGAGGATGGGAAATGGGGGAGGATCACAATGAGGATGATGATGCGGATGGTGATGCTGATGATGTTGATGCTGATGTTGATGGTGATGCTGATGATGATGATGCTTACGAGGATGAGGATGAGGATTATCATGATGGTGAGGATGATGATGTTGATGATGGTGATGCTGATGTTGATGGTGATGCTGCTGATGATGATGATGATTATGCTTACGAGGATGAGGATGAGAATTATGATGATGATGAGAATGATGCTGTTGATGATGATGATGATGATGATGATGATGATGATGATGATGATGATGATAATGAGGATGATGATGAGTAGGAGTATGATGATGCTGATGATGATGACGATGCAGCTGATGAGGTCGATGCTTACGATGCTGATGGTGATGATGATGGTGATGATGAGGATGAAGATGACGATGATTTTGATGAGGATGATGATCTTGATTCCGTTGATGATGTTGATGATGATCATTATTACGAGAATGAGGATGAGGATCATGATGATCATGTTGAGGATGCTGGTGAGGAGGAGGAGGATCTTGATGATGAGGATGATGAGGAGGATAATGATGATGACGATGCTGATGATGATGCCGTTGCTGACGATGCTGATGAAGATGTTGATGATGCTGATGAGGATGAGGATGAGGATGAGGATGAAGATGACGATGATGATGAGGATGATGATGATTGTGATGATGATGGTGCTGATGATGATGCTGATTATGGTAATGCTTATGATGGTGATGATGCTGATGATGATGGTGATGATGGGGATGATGGGGATGACGTTAGTGGTGTTGGTTAGGATGGCGATGACGATTATGACCATGTTCTTGTTGACGATGATGATGCGGATGATTATGATGATGATGTTGATGATGCTGATGCTGATGATGATGACGATGTTGCTGATGATGAGGATGATGCTTGCGGCGATAATGATGGCGATGATGGTGATGATAGTGATGCTGAGGCTGATGCTGATGATGATGAATGGGGTGATGACATGGTTGATAATGAGGTTGATGCTGGCGATATTGCTGATGATGAGGATGCGGGTGATGATGCTGATGAGGGTGATGCTGACGAGGACCATGCCGACGACGATGATGATGGTGATGGTAATGATGATGATGATGATGCTGGTGTTGATGATGGTGGTGATGATGATGATGTTGACGCTGATGGCGATGGTGATGCTGATGACAATGATGATGACGATGATGCTGATGATGATGATGTTGCTGATGATGATGATGGTGATGATGATGATGATGGTGGTGCTGATGATGGTGATGATGGTGAGGAGGAGGAGGAACATAATTCTGACGGCGATGACGATACTGAGTATGATGATGATGATGACGATGCTGATGATGGTGATGCTGATGATGATGCTGATGACGATGATGATGAGAATGAGGATGAGTCGGAAATCGGAGTCGGAGGAGTCGGAGGAGAAGGAGGAGGAGGAGGAGGAGGATGGGGAGGAGGAGGAGGAGGATGAGGAGGGGGAGGAGGAGATGAAGGAGGAGGAGATGAAGGAAACGGAGGAGGAGGAGGAGATGAAGGAGGAGGAGGAGGATCAGGAGGAGGATGGGTATGGTGGTGCTGATGACGATGATGATGATGATGATGATGATGATGATGATGATGATGATGATGATGATGATGCTGATGATGGTAGTGATGCTGATGCTGATGATGATGATGGTGCTGATGATGATGATAATGATAATGATGATACTGATGCTGCTGATGATGATGATGATGCTGATGATGATGATGATGATGATGATGATGATGATGATGCCGATTATGGGGGGAGAATGAGGGGGAGAGGAAGGGGAGGGGGAGGGGAAGGTGGCGGGGCAGAGGGGGAGGTGGAAGAGGGGGAGGAGCAGGCGGACGAGAATGTGGAGGAGGAGGAGGAGGAGGAGGAGGAGATGAAGGAGGAGAAGGAGGAGCAGCGTGAGGAGCACAAGGAGTAGACGAGGAGGAGGAGAAGGAGGAGGAGGAGGAGAAGGAGGAGGAGGAGGAGGGAGAAGAGGGGGGATCCCCGTTGTGATGGCGAGCTCTCGTCTCGCGCGTATGTCCAGAGGTCTTCCCGCTTCCAAAGTGGAAGGTTGCACATCCTGTGATGGCGCGCACGTTTTACCCATAGCATGCTGAGGAGGAGGGGGAGGAGGATGGGGAGGAGGAGGAAAAGGAGGAGGAGGAGGAGGCTGATGGTGGTGGTGGTGATGATGACGAAGCTGATGACGACGAGGAGGAGGAGCAGGAGCAGGTGGGGGGGAGGAGGGGGAGGGGGAGGGGCATGGAGGAGGGGGAGGGGG
>CAUYUJ010014666.1:165000-215000 GCA_963575745.1 Prorocentrum cordatum
CGCACAGAAGCACACACACACACACGCACACACACACTTCTTCCTCCCAGTGTACGAGCGACACACCTCTCTTCCTCCCTCAGTAGTCATGGGGACGCGCACGCTCCCCACCGGAGAATGCCGAGGGGACCCAAATCTTCACACAGGACGTTGCAGCATCCAGCGAGGAGGCTGTTGACTGCATTTTTGGACACCGATCCGCTGAGGTTCGAGACCCTCCCGGGGACAATCTGGTGCGAACAGGCTGGAGACCGAGCACGGCGAGCGTGTCCGAATGCATTCCAACATCCAGATGGTCAAGAACCTGCGCAATAGATGAGAGGTTAAGCCTCCAGAGTGCAGGAGGTATCCCCCCTTCACCTCCAATCTTTCTCTGCGGTGTGCGGATGGGTGTGGCAGGGCGACCAAGGTGCTTCCGACTGAAAGACGCACGGGTTTTTTATTGCACGCCATCAGCGCAATTTCGAGTACATACGAGGAGCAGGGAGGAGGAACATGCGGAGCAGGAAGAGAAGCAGGACGACGAGGGACGAAGAAGGAGGAGAAGTGGAAAAGGAACGGAAAACGAGCGGAGGCAGATTACGGAAGGTGAGCACGGTAAGCAAAAGCCAGTGCGAGCAAGATGGTTTCTCGACGCCGTGCTCAGTTCCGCCCTGCTCTGCCCTGCCATTTAGCACGCTACCTTGATGTACGTACGTTCGTTTGTGTTGCTTGCTGTGCTTTTCTGGTTTCGACATGCGTTCCCCACATCACAGCCAAAGTGGGGATCCTGATTTCTTACAACATCGTTTGGAGCGCACTTGTGCGTACGATCGCACGCTTTTTCGACAAAAGCATGCGTGTCAACCCACGTGCTGACGGACATCCATTTCACAGTCATTCGCGCCGTCCGCGAGGTAAGCAGAGAGCACACAAATTACAAGTGCCACCGCGCAACAAAAAGCGTGCGACAGGAAGATCAGCCACACAGAAATTCTAAACCCAATTCGCATAGAGACGAAGAGCACGTTGGAGAAACGTAAAGCACGCATGGTCACATAAGCATACGGTTCAAAGACCTTCATCGCATCAGTTGGCAAACTACGCGGGCCTCAGAGTCCCTCAGGCAAGTCGATCCGCAACATGCCTCGCCACAGTGAGGGAAATTGTAGCACAATCCCGCGGAAGCGTGCAAATTAGACCACGGTCAACGGATGGGGTGGCCCCTTCAACTTGTCAGTTATGGAGTCGAAATCCCAGTAAAGTGGGTTGCTCCCAGGGACTGTTTCCTGGCAGCAGCGGTGTCTTGTAGCAACGGGTCGAATTATCACGGCCATCATCTTCAACGTCATCGTCATATGTCCTTCTCCTCCTTCTCCTCCGCCTGCTCCTCCTCCTCGTCTTCATCCTTCCCTCCCCCTCCTCCCCCTCATCATCATCATCATCATCATCATCATCATCATCATCATCATCATCATCATCATCATCATCATCATCATCACCATCATCACCATCATCACCATCATCCTCATCCTCATCCTCATTGCCTCCTCCTCTCTTCTGATCGTCATCATCCTCATGCCGCTTTCTGGCTTCAGGATACGTCTGGGAACTCTGCCCACTGGCAGCATGTCCGCGAAGCAGCTGCGACGCCTGCAGGAGCGCGATGGCCCCTGCGGCGCGGGCTCGGACGAGGGCTGCGTGGAGGAGGAAGTCAGCGCTGGAGCCTTGAACGACGACCCTGCAGGCCCCCGCCGTTCCGCCTTCGCGCTGCTCGCTGACAGCTCGGCCGAGGAGTCTGGTGGCGAGTCCGTCGCCGCTGCAGCGCTGGTCGCGCCGCCGCCAGAGGAGGCCCCCGCCCCGAAGGCCAAGGGCAAAAAGGCGAAGAGGAGGCAGAAGGAGAAGCGGAGAGCCCAGGCGCAGGATGGCGCTGGCGGAGCCGAGGAGGCGGAATTGGAAGAGGATCGGGTGTTGCTAAATGTGCCCCTGGCGAGATCTCACCAGGATTTCCAGGGAGGTCCCAACCATGGCCTCTCGAGCACCCCTCACGAGGCCCGGAGGGCCCAGCGTCCCAAACTCGGGCGTTGCGCAATGGGGGGGGGAGCGATAAATGGGGGAGAAGAAGAGTGCACCTTTTGTGCACCTTAGGGGCCCTAAAGGGCCCCCCTGGGGCCTGAAAGTGTCACGCTTCTTCGCCCCTCCCCCCCACCCCCTTCATCGCCCCCCAGTAGCAGCGCCCAGAAAATGGCGTGCAAGGCTTGGAGGCTTGGGGCGCCGTGGAAGCACCTCCCCTGAGATCCAACGTTGCCAAAAAATTGCAACATCGCAAAAAATCACGCCCCGACCACCAGACCCCATCTTTCCGCGTCATTTTTCGAGCCCGATCGATCTATCAGGGTCCCGGGGCCCGAAATCGCGGGGAAACGCCCGTTGCAAAAAATGTACAACGCCAGGATCTCAAGGTCTGACAAGCCCCTGGAGGAGGGCGAGGACGCTCTGCTGGAGGGCCTCGCGGCCGCGGGCCAGCAAGCGGGGTCGCAGGTTGCGGGCGCAGCGACGACGGACGCTCTCGGCGTGCCAGCACTCGCGCTGAGCCGGGCCAGCTTCGGCGCCGAGCGGGAGCGGTCGTTGCTGGGCGGCAGCGGGCCGCAGGGAAAGGCCCATCTTCCCTCCCCACCCTCCTCTACAATTACTCAATATGAATACTACTCTCCCTCTTCCCCTGATGACGGTTTGAAAGTGCTCGACCCCCCCCGCGCACGGTTTTTTTACACAGGTTTCCCCAGAGTTGGGTTTTCGCCTGCACTTGTTTTCAAAATGCTGCTCTCGCTGAGGCGCCGGCCTCATTTTCGGGCCCCGCTCGTTCCGAATCGTGCTCCCGCTGCAGCGCTGGCCTCATTTCCGTGCTTCCGCTCGTTCCGAATCGTGCTCCCGCTGCAGCGCTGGCGTCATTTCCCGTGCCATGCCACGGCATGCAATGCAATGCTAGGGTGATACTACGCTTTGCGGTGCTCTTCTACGCCATGCCATGCCGTGCTCTACAATGCATCGCGTACCCTTTCGGGATCATTGCCCTGCTCGACATCCGACTGAGCGAGTAGAGAGGGGATCTGCGCCATGGTAAGGGATGGGAGGGAGGGGTAGGATGTCAGATATGACGCGAGCGCACCTAGCTTGTCCTGCCCCCCTCCTTTCCCTCCTCGTTCCCCTCCCCCCCTCCCCCCTCTCCCCCCCTCGCCCTTCTCTTCCCCCTCCTCCTTTTCCTTCTCCTCCTCCTCCTCCTCCTCCTCCTCGCCCTCCTCCTTCTCCTCCCCCTCCTCCTTCTCGCCCTCCTCGTCCGTAACCATTTTGGCTCAAACCGCATGCTAGGCTGGGGCCCCAGACGCGCCCTACCTTCCGCATGTTATGGTGCGCGTCGCCGCCTTTCTCGTGGTGCTTGCTTCTGGAGTGATCTGCTTCACGGTTCGCTTCCGCTCGCCGCTGAAGTTGGGAATTCGTCGTGAGCGGGCCCGTGCTCGTGGATTTCTTCGTGCTCTTCCCTCCGGTATGCGATACATCGACGTCCCCGAGCACCTGACGTCGAATGCCAAAGACGTCGTGCAAGGCCTCTCTGCACACTCAGTGGTACAGACGGCAGCTGGTATGCATTCCCATAGCTTTCGTACCGCGATTGAGCTGGCCGCCCCCTGCCTTGACACCGATTCGCTTAAGCAACTGAGGGACATCAACACGCGTGCTGGCCGTGCCAAACATTGGGTCCCTGTCGTTCCTCCTGGTGCGGCTGTTCCACACACGCACACATCGGACAAACGCGAATTCCAGCTGGACGCACTATTTCCTCGGCGTGAGGCTCGTCCAGATCGTGTTCTGGTGCATGTTCTCACGCTCGGGTTGCACGCGGTCTCGCAGGTGCTGCAGGTCGTTACCCGTGTCGCGCACGCGCCGATCATCACGCCGGTGGGTGTCTGGTCTGTGGCGGAGGTGATTTTCAGCACGTTGTTAGCTTCCTTGCCGACCTTCGTCGCGACGCAGGGTGTGCCGAGGGACATCCGCGCTCCTCCCCTTCTCCGCCGCCTGGTGTGGCTGACAACTACACGTTCTCACACGATCTTGATTTCGAGATGGAATTGTGCATCTTCGAGGGGCGTCTGGCGGCCGGTGGTGCTGTTACGCCAGATGCCGATGATCAGCCCGAAGACCTTCAACTTGATGGCGGTGTTTCGCGTCTTCGGGGTCCTGACGTGGTTCAGGGCCTCCGAGAAGCTGACCATGACCTCCTTCAAGTTGTGTGCCATGCTTCTGGGGCTTCTACTTCATCTGCTGCGCCTCCTGCGTCGCCTTGTGCGGCGGCTGGCCCCTCCAGCGGTGTGCATGTTCCTCCTCGTGACGCTGCTGTTCGGTGCGCTGCCCCTCCGACGTGGGTGGCGGCTTCTTCCTGCGTTACTCCTACTTCGGCGTCGTGCTCTTCTGCGACACCTTCGAGGTTTGCAGGCGCTTCTACGTCTCCGTCAGTGGCTGCTCCTGCGTCAGCTTCTCCGTCCTCGTCAAGTTCTGCGGTTTCTTCCTCGAGGAGTTCGGCCTCTCATTCATGTTCGGCGGCTCCGCTGATGCAGGCTCCTGCGACACCGCGTGGTGCCCCTGGTAAGGGCAAGGACGACCAGGAAACCAAAGTGAAGGGTAAAGACTTGGGCAAAGATTCGGACCAGGGCAAGAACACGCATGAGGGCAAAACCAAACAAAAGAACTCACGTGGTGCCGCTATGAGAGCCGCTCGCTGCGCGAGATGCGGAGGCCCCACGAAGTACATCCGCGCCGAGATCCCGCCATGCTCGTGCCCTTGCGCGCGCATCGACTTTGCGAGCGCTCCTGGTTACGAGGACGTCGTCTTCGTCGCCGACAGTGACCTTGGCATGGTCAAAGACAAAAACAAGGACAAGGACAAAGACCACAACGCGGACTACATCGAGGGCTCGGACGGCGTCGCCTTCTCCAGGGCGTGGTCTCTGGGTGATCATGTCTGCCCGCGCGGCCTCCGCGCCGCCGCGCTGAATGGCGAGAGTGGAGTCATGCCAAAGTTGCACGCGAGCGACGAGCGCATCGGGGTCATGCTGTCCTCGGGGAAGCTCGTTGCCATCAAAAGGCAGAACCTCACCACATCTCATGCACTGGGTTCTCTGGCTTCGTCGGCTACGAGGGTTTCTTTTTTTCACCGTGCTCTCCGACGCCATCTCCGCCAAGGGCATGAGAGGCGCCGCGCCGCGGCGCCGAGAGGTCGGGGCCCGCGCCCCTCGCGCGCAGGACTCCTCGCCCTCGTCCTTCTGGCACTCCTCCCCGCCCTGCAACTGACGTGCTCGTTTGGCATCGTTATTGCCGCCGTCGCCATCCGCCGCAGACTGCGCGCGCACGCCTGCGGCCGCGCGTCAATTTCCGCCCAAGGCGCCAGCAGTTGAAATCGGTTTCGTTGCTATCCAGAGGATAGCTTCACTGACGGGGATAATTACACGCTAGAGATACGCATGCGTCCGCTCGACGGCCTGCAAAACCGCAGTTGTAGCGGGGGTGATTTTGTCAGGCGCGAGCGCTTTCAGCTGGGGGGTCCAGAATTATCGATTGCTTATGTTTTGGAGAAATTGACCCAGAGAGGATGCTCGTCTCATTGCTGTCAGGATGACAAGCAAACGCCCGACATAATCACATCCGGCGGCCGCGGCCAGGCGTTGGCAGGCGCGGCGGCGGCCGCATCTGAGTGGCGAACAGCGAGTAGAGATATGCTGGGATATGGCACAGAAAACGCCGAAGATAATAGGCGCGCAGGGCGGAGCAGCGACGAGCAGAGCGGAGCCGCTTCTGAGAAGGTCGCGGAAGAGCCAGATGGGCGGGGAACGCCTGGAACAGCGGAAGGCGACCCCAGTGGAGCTGGCCAGGCGAGAGCAGAGGACGAAATGCAATAACCCGCGCGCAGGGAAGGGTCATTCGATCCGAAGCAGGGGCAGGAGTGTGCAACGTGCCCAAATTACACGGGCAAGTACTGGAACTGAACGATTGGGGGCAGCGGGGGATGATCTTCGAAGGAATGCCGAACCCAAGTGCAAAGAGATGCCCATGTCTGGGCCCCGACCAGGCGCGCGAGGCAGAGATCTGGAAGGAAACGGCAGCCCCGTACAATGGGGGTGGTTGGCAGACTAATGTCACAAGGCCCCACGCGAAGGGAATGCGCGCGAACGAGAAAGCGCGGGAAATGAGACCATCACTCTCGGGGGCGTCGAGTGCTGGAAGAGGACCGCCGAAGACTTGCATGATGAGGAATAGCACGGGGGAGTTGTCTGTGCTGGGGCGTCCCGCATGATGTTCTCGTTGGGCAGACCCGCCCGCTGCAGCAAGCCGCGCTTGGCCGGAGTCGACGACAGAACGGTCTGAGACAGAGGTCTCTACATGGCGAGAAACTCTTTCACGAGCCCCATGAAAAAGCATATGCCGAAACAGTTTGGCGAGACTGATTCAGTCAACGCGCGCAGTAAGGACGCACGCCTTTTCTAGGGTACCCCTGTGCCCCTGCGTTGTTTTCCTTGGGCACCGACGCCAATTCGGCAGGGGCGGGGGCGGGTTAGGGTGCCCTTGCGTCCCTGGGTTTTGGTCGCCCACCGCCCAGCAAAAATTCAACTTCGGCCTCCAAGAGTCTCGCGTCCTCGCCGCCGCCCTTCTCGCGCGCATTCGCTGCGTGCTGTTCCAAAAGCTGTCGAGCCCGAGTCGGGCTGGGGCCCCAGCCCGGCTTTTGAGAGTTCGGAGGGATGCTTTCGCGTCGCGAAGTCCCCGTGCCAGGCCGCGGGGAGACGGTCGACGCTTGGCGACCGAATCTGAGGCGTCGGAGGCCGAGAGCGCAGTTGCCGCGGCGTCAGCGGCGGGACTTGCCGCAGGTTGTCCAGGAGCTGACAGGGGCCCACGGGGAGGCGGAGAAGGAAAAGGTACCCGTCCCGTTAAGTCGGGCGCGTCCCTCTGCAGGAGGAATATGCAACAATAGTTTAATACATAGTTCGGGAACGACTTTCGACCATTTGTGAATCGTTTTCAATATTTGTTGTCAATGTTTCATTTTTGTCGTCCAAAGTCCCCCTGTGCGGGGGGCGTGCCCGACCTGGCCATGCCGCTACCCTTGCCTGGTTTTCACTTGTTTGGAGCTTCCTCAGGAGGGCCTCGTCGCCACCGGTGGATTCGCTTCGAAATTCTTTACGCTTCGCGTATCCCCACCAGCCCATCTCACAACAGCAACTCTTGCGAAGCATGCCGACAGAGTCGTTCGGGCCCCTCCTCCTGGTGGTGTGACTCGTTCGGGCTCCTCGTGGTGTGAGTCGTTCGGGGCCCTCGTCGTGGTGTGAGTCGTTCGGGCTCCTCGTGGTGTGAGTCGTTCGGGCGCCTCGTCCTGGTGTGAGTCGTTCGGGCCCATCCTTCTGGTGTGAGTCGTTCGGGCTCTTCGTGGTGCGAGCCGTTCGGGCCTTTCGTCCTGGTGTGAGTCGTTCGGGCTCCTCGTGGGGCCTCTTGGGGGCCTCTTGGAGCCTCTTGGGGCCTCTTGGGGGCCTCTTGGGGGCCTCTTGGGGGCCTCTTGGGGGCCTCGTGGGGCCTCTGGGGGCCTCTTGGGGGCCTCTTGGGGGCCTCTTGGGAGCCTCTTGGGGCCGCTTGGGGGCCTCTTGGGGGCCTCTTGGAGGCCTCTTGGGAGCCTCCTGGGGGCCTCTTGGGGCCATCTTCGGGCCTCGTGCGACCTCCTCAGAAGCGCAAAGGAGAGCTGCCCCCTGAAAAGGACAAATTGAGCCCAAAACCTTCGTAAAATCAATGATTTTGCTATGAAGGAAGATGAGCGCGGCCCCCTCGGGACGCCAAAATGGGGCCAAAACCGTAGTAAAATCAATGATTTCTGCTTCGAAGACGAGCAGAGGGGCCAAACTCCCCCCCCGTCGGGGCCAGAATCCTCGTGAGGGTCGTCGTTTTTTGGCCCTCCCAGGAGTCGAAAAAGACCCCCCTGACTACGCTCGGGACTCCCTCTCCAGGCCCAGGGGGAGGGGGTAGGGGGAGGGGTAAACCCCTCCCCGAAGGGGAAGAAGGGGGGTTGAGGACAGAGCGGGCTCTCTAAACCACTCACGCCCAAAGGGCTGCGGGGGGCGTGCCCGACCTGGCCATGCCGCTACCCTTGCCTGGTTTTCACTTGTTTGGAGCTTCCTCAGGAGGCCCTCGTCGCCACCGGTGGATTCGCTTCGAAACTCTAGTCGGAACGCACCCTGGGAGAGGTCCAGGGAGCAGCAGTATTGGTACCTTTGGGCTCCCCCAGGGAAGGCGGAGTGGAGCCGTGGGAAGTAGGAGCAGCGGGGCTTGCTGGAGCATCGCGGTTTGGAAAGGTGCGCAGTGCAGTATCCGCAATTCAGCAGTCAGGCCGCGGCAGGTACCCAGCAGGCGCGGGACCATTCTAGAACGCATGATAGGCCTCGCGAAGCGGGAGTGTCTAGCTGTAGGCCGGCCCCGGGGGGTTCGGGCCGACTGACGACGAGACGGTCTTGGAGCACGGCCTCCGTAACTTGTTTGCCAAGGCCAAACTCCTGCCGCCGGGCCCCCGCCCGCGCTGGTTCGACGCGGTCGGAGGAAAGCATGGCGCGTGGAGGATGGCCCCGCGCCTGGGCGCCGACAGGACAGTGCTTTTGGGGGCCGAATGCCAGGGCGATCCCGATGCAGAAAAACATTGTTTAGAAATTCGCGGTTTCGGGCTGCCGAGAGCGGAGACGGGCCATGTAACAGGCCACGCCTGTGCCCCGAATGTATCTTGGGATTTTTTGAGGAAGCAGCGCTCCAGAGAGCGCGACAGCCAAATGCGCATATCGGGTGGTCATACGCGGGCGCGAAGGTGGATAATTGGATCCATGGCGGGCCCTGCTGGACTGCAGTGGTCTGGCCGAATGTCGGAGGGACGCTGGTCTGGGTGGCGCCCCATCGCAACGGCGAAGCTGTCAGGATGACGCTCCGTGAAAAGATTTCAACATGCCAGTCGGGCCGACGCTGCGCCTTCTGTGGGGCGAGCGGAAATCAGTGGGGCCGTTCTTCCTTTGCGAACGACAATTTCGCGGTCGACGTCCGCATCGGCGAGGCGCAGCAGCGCGGTGCTTGACAAGTGGTGGCCTGGGCACATGACGAAGCAGGTCGATCAACAACGGGTACGAGCCTATCGCGGAGTGGCGAGGGCTTGCCTGGATTCGATTGTGTTCTGTGAAGCCGTATCTCAAAGAAGCCCGCCAGCTCACCGAGATCCCAAAGCGGACCTCCCAAGATCGCCATGACGTGGATGCGACGGCGTATCACTATGAACACACATATCTCCACGTAGCTGCGGATGAGAGTGAGGGGGCGGCGGGGTCGTCGGCAGTCTGCGAAGCTCTGAAGAAGCCCGCCGCAGGTGCCGATTTTTTCGTCAAAACAACGCGGGTGGGTCGCGGGGTGTTCGCGGGGGGAGGTCGCGGGCGGGTCGCGTGCGAGGACGACGACGACAACAATGCAACAGCGCCTCGCGACAACGTAACAACATTCCGCACCGCGGAACCACACTTCAGCCACGCACCCAGGGACAGTAAATGAACGTTCGGCCCCCTCACTCTAATCTGGATATTCAGGCATGTTCGTGCATCGCGGTGGCGCGTTTGTGATGGAGGGCCGCTTGCCGTTCCTTCTGTTCGCAAGACAACGGCCGGTGGGGCCCGATCATATTTGCGCAGACGAGGACGAGGCTGTTGCGTCAGATCATCAGCTTGGAGTTCGCCTTGGCACGGGGTCGAGGCCAGTGTGCCCGAAGAACCAGACGGAAGGCGAGCGCGGGCGCAGGTGCCGAAAATGCGGCTGCCAGGGCAGCGCAAGTTCGCGTCGTGCTCCAGCAAGGGGGGCAATCTGACGTGCCATCTTACCGGCGTGAAGCTTGGACAGCAAAGCTACGCGTCCACCGCCGCCGATGTTCAGCTGGCGGGTTTTAGTTTTGGGTGTGGGTCGAAGTCTTGCTTCGTGGAAGCAGCCGTTGCCGCATCTTCAGGGAAACCGAGCGGCCGGAGAGCTTCGCGGGGCGCTTCAGCCTGGAGCCGCAGGAGGCGTTTCGGGTCGAAGGCGGGGGATGCCGCGCGCAGCAAGGGGGCGGGGCAAGTGGGCCGTGGAGCCGGCCAGGATCGCTGCGATCGGAATGGAAAGGGACAAGGGGAGGGGGCTTCCCGACTTCGGCAGGATACACGGCAGCCGTGACGGAGATCTGATGACGTCGAATGTCCAGAAAGGCTTCGTGGAGGAACCAGGCCAAGGGCCGCCAATGCATCCGCAGAACTGCGCGAAAGAACGCGCGAAGACACAGCGCAGGATATCCAGGGTTGGCAGGGGCGGCAGTTCGATTCTGGAGGCGCGTCCGACATGAGCATCGTCGACACCGTTTCGGGCCAGCACGATGGCAGCCGCGGGACAGAGCGACGCACCTCGCGGGGCCAGCCGAGGCGCGCGACGTGCCCCTGGGCGGCGCATGGATCAGGCTATCGCGAACATGGATCACGGGGGCGCGGATTAGCGACGGGCCCTGTTTCCGTGGGAAATCGTGGATTTCCGCCGCCAGACGAGGCGGCGCCGGCTGTATTTTTTGGGGGGGGGCACGGCCCCCGATCCGTGGATCTGCTGACCGCGTGCCAAATCCACGGGTCGCTAGTCCACGTCTGCGTGCCCCCGACGGAGGCGCGCGCCCAGTCGGTGGGGCCCCTCGCGGACGGAGGCGCCGCCGCCCTGCTCCGCAAGCGACCTGGCGGCAGGGCCAGGGCGCCCAGAGGCCGAGCCACGCGTGGCCGTGCCGCGCGCTGGCTGGGCAGAAGTACCCACCGGGCGCTGAAGGTAGGTATTTTTTCGGTTGCCAGATTCCAATCGATTTCAAGCGCCCTCGTACTTTAACGATCGAGTGGCTTGTCCTTTCCCGTCCTCCTCAGGGGGCGGGCGGAACCCGATCTTTTTTTTCAACGCCTTCCTGCTTCGTGGCCCCACCTATTTGGTCCAACCGATGGGTGCGGCCGAGGCAGAACTCCGACCATGTTGCGGGGCAGCGCGATGGGCGAGCCGTCGGCGCGGTTGGCCTCGAGAGGCCAGGTCGAGCTAGGCAGTTGGCATTGCGGGGGCTGCATTTTCAGGGGCTGCGTCGACGCGTCCTCGGGCAGTTACGAGAACGAAATTCGTAGCACGCAGGACCAGGAGTACTGGGAGCATCGCGCCACGTGCCCTTGCTCGACGGCCCGCGCGCAGACTAGCAACGACACCCTCGACGTCGAAAGCCGAGCGCAGAGGAGACCTGGCACCGAGGAGGCGGTGCCGAAGGTCCACGGTGATGGGTCGTTCGCGACCAAGTTGTTGGGGGACAGGCGGGCCAGCTTCGGGGGGGCCTCGTCGCCCCGCCAGAGGCCCTATGGCCGAAGCCCAGTGGAGCGAGCAATGCGTCTGCTTCCCTGCTGAAGCAGACGGTTGGCAGCGGGCAGTTGCCCGCCGGCGCCTTTGCGAGAAAAGCCTGTGCGGGTCCCGAGAGAAGTCTCAGGCCCAAGCTCCAGAGTCCTGAGGTTGCACAGGCAACGGCAGGAAAAACGGAGCACGAGGGCCAGTGTCGCCAGGAAAAAGTAAGGCGGCTGTGAGGAAGAACGCGGGCGGCTTCTTCGTTCTGGTCTAGAACCGCGGATGGGCATGTCAAAGATGCTCCGATGTCACGAATCATCGGGAGAATTTGAGGTTGCCACTGCAGCGCTTCAGCCGAACGGGCCCATGGCCCAGCGACGCGGCTCTACGCCACCCGGTCTCCAGGCGGGCCGCCGTTGCCGAATCCGTTTTTTGCAAAGTGCACCTGGTGTTCGGGACCGCCGCCGTCGCCGCGAGTTTGCATCGGGTATGATTGCCGTCAGCCCACCCCGCTACCGCGCCTGGGTCGTGGGCCAGAGGTTTTGGAGAATACTTCTCCTAGAGTGCCGTCGATCTGGTGATAAGACAAGTCCCTGGAGAACCTGGGCGAACAGGTCCGACCTGCAGGGCCTGCGCGGATCTGCGCGGACTGGAGTCTGAGCGGGCGGAAGGACCTTCGCAGGCCTGCGCGGGCTGAAACCGAGAAGCACCCAGTTTGGTTGATGACAAAATCCTGCACCACCCGCGCAAGTTCTGGGACAAATCGGTTGATGGAAAAAATCCTGCACCACCCGCGCAAATCGGTCGATGGACAAAAATCCAGGCGACGGCGCAAACTTCCACGCGCCCCCCCTGCCCCCGATTCAATGTTGATTGGCTGCGCCCACGGGGTGTATGATTTAGGTCAGTCGGCAGATCGACAAATCGCGCCACAGCCTGCCAATACTAAATTGGGGGCGCAGGGGGCGAAAACAAAAATCGAACAAAAGGCGCAGGATTTTGTCCATCAGCCGTTGCGCAACTCCAGGTTGCCTTGCCGCTGTGGTTACTGTGACAAGGCAGCGTTTGGAGGGCCTGCCGGGTGGTCGCCCTGCTTGGCGACAGTGGCCTGTGAGCGGGGACGGCTGAAAGTGACATCTTCGTTGTGCATCGTTATGCCGCCATCGCCATCCGCCGCCTCCTGCGCTCGCAAGCCTGCGCCGCGCAGCACTTTCGCTGAAGGTGCTGACAGGGTGGCTTGAACTTTGGCGCTTGGCACCGTGAAGTGTGATCTGGTACTGCGTGCAACAAGGATCATCACCATGTTTCCGTTATTCCCGTTGCTATCAGGTTGAATAGCGAATACACCCGCCCGATTACATTGCACATTCATCAGCGTATTGGGAGTTATCAGATGAGCAAGTCAGCCCCCCTCCTCCTCCTCCTCCTCCTCCTCCGCCGTAGCCATTTTGGCTCAAGATGATGAGTTCCTCAGGGGAACACGCGGATACCGCTAGTCCGCGGCTGGCAAGACTTCCTGAGGTCTGGCATCTTCTTTGGTTCTCCACACCAGCGCTCGGGTCGGTGGGTAAACGGAGGCCTTTCCCGTTCCTGCCGGCCCGAGCGCATCCAGACTCAAAGCCATGGGCCCTGTGCGGGAGGGCATGCAGGGTGGCGACGGCTGTGATGCTGGCGCTGCTGGGCGTACTGGGGGCAGCAACATATCCTCGAGTCGGAGCGATGCATCAGACGGCGGGCGGTCTGCCTCCCGCAGTGGAGAAGGTGCTCGTCGGCGCCGACGAAGACAGCATAGAGAGCGTGATCGCGGGCGTGATCATCCACAAGAGCGGGACCCCTGGCGTCATGGTGGTGGACGTGGAGGCAGGAGCTGCACGGAGGGAGCGCACCCACCTGGAGCAGATGCTGCTGCTCCTGTCGAGGCCGCGCCGTCGGGGGGAGGAGCTTCGGCACTGGCCTCTGCCGCAGGGCTGCCCGCCAGCGTCGCACAGGAGTTGGAGCGGATCCTGGCCGAGGCGACTGCCAATCTCCACGCAACGACGTCGGCGGCCCAGACCAAGATGGCCACGGTCGTTGCCGCCCACGCCCAGGAGTGCTCGGCACGGTTCGCGGTGGTCGATGCGGATGTTGCTCGCATGCGAGACTGGCAGCACAGGATCGAGGCGTCGAACGAGGAGCTGCGCGCAGCGGTCCAGAGCATCTCGGAGGCTCTGGAGCGCGCGGAGGCCCAGGTCCCACTCTTTCAGGCAGCTAAGCAGGAGATGTGGGACAGACCCGCCGCGCCGAACATCTTCCAAATCCAGGTCGAGACGAGTGTCACGAGCGCGGAGATTATCTGCGGCCTCGAGGAATGGTTCAAGGCTGCCACGGTGTCGAGCGGTCAGTACTCGCTGCACTCCCTCCCGTCTGGGAAACACTTCGTGCTGGAGCTCACGGGCGGTGTGGTGGGCTACGAACGCGCCAAGAAGGTTGGTCACGCACCTCCGCATGCCGGGTGGGTGGAGGAGCTTCACGGCAGGTGGCCGCAAGATGTACATCAACGCGGACAAGTCCAAGCGGGCGTTGCGGGTGGAGCTCCACACCAAGCGCCTTGGCCAAGCTCTGGAGGAAGTGCGTGGAGGAGCTGGGCGCTGGTGGTCGAACAAAGCGAAGGGGGAGGTCAAGTTTGACAATGTGGAGGTGGCCAGTATCGTGGTCACGGAAGAGGATGCCCCGACGGAGCTGCGCTGGAACAATCCGATGGTGGCGAACCTGGGCATCGACAAAAGCAAGGTGCAGGAGGTGTTCAATCGCATGGTCGGCAGTGGCTCCAGAGAGGTACAGTGGTGTCCCTAACACTCGCTCGGCGCGGTGGCGTCTGTGGCAGTACCATTACAAGGAGGTATTCAATAGCTACCTGAAGGTCATATCGTGGGATGCGCGTGGTTTGCTTCTACGGGATCCTCTTCGTAGGCGATGCAAGCTTGCAACCTTGTGGTCGTATATGGCAAAGAAGTATTTAATCATGATGCAGGAGACGCATGTCGCGGTGGGCAGTTTGGAGGCGTTCGTGCGCTCGCAGACGTACCCCTACAAGTTCCACTTCTCTGCGCTTCGCGAGGGATGTGGCGAAGGTGTGGCCATGCTGATCCCATCATTGGAGCAGTATGACGGGGAGGAGATGCAACCCTCGTGGCACCCAGATTCGACGACCTCGGAGATGGGCCCTGAGCGGGTATTAATGATGAAGGTCTGGATGATGGCGTGGAAGCCCGACTCGGCCACACACATGCCTGCAGAGGCTGAAGAGTGCCGTGTCGGGGTCACTCTCATCAACGTGCACAACCACGATCGCAGCGGGGAGGACAAGTTGAGAGTGGCGACAACCTGGCGGAGGGCAATGAGGGAGGTGCGCAGGTCCCCGCTGCAGGAGCTCTGCGATGTGGGCGGCGACTTCACCCACCCAGTGGAGGATCGACGCTACTATCGCATGCCGACGGATCTGCCTCGTTGGCGAGGAACTGATGGAGACGTTCAAGAGGAGTGGGCCACTGCCAAGCGGCCCCTGGTCTCAGCGGCGAAGGGCACGAGGGACCGCATGATTGCACTCGCGGAACTGCAGAACGTCTCGCAGGGCGCGGAGCTCTTCCCCCTGGTGATGCGCTCGGTGGCCAAGACGGTCTGGTCGAACGATGGCACCACGGCGCCCTTACTGATCAAGTTCTTTCCTTTGGCTCGGAGGCACCTGCGCATTCAAGATGGCAAGGTGCTGGCGAACGGCACTCTGGTTTTCGGGGAAGTCGTATGCTCCACCATGGAACGGATGCTGGGTGTGCGGCGTAAGGGCGCTGCGAGACGGGTCCGTTGCGCCTGCGCGACGGTGCAGGCGCTGGAGGGCGAGTACTGGAAGCGGGAGCAGGGCAGCATAGTGAAGAAGGCCCAGCTGTGGCTCCGCAAGCTGCCCGCCTGGCAGCTGAGCGGCGTCAAGGTGCGGGGTATGGAAGAGCTCCCTGCACCACATGAGCTGGAGAGCGTCCCCGTGCGGCCATTCGATGTCACGATGAAGAACGCTGACGCTATTCTGGCTGCAGTGCGTGAGTACTGGGGCCACATCTTCAGGAAGAAAGATTTCGACGAGGTGGCGGCCAGGGAGCACATCGTGCGATGGCCAGCGCCCGCCAGCACGCGCGAGGACTTTGCCTACAGCAAGGAGGATCTACTACGGGCAGCTCAGCGAGGTCGCGATGTGGCTCCTGGACATGACAGGCAGAAGCTAACGTGCCTGAAGCACAACTTGGCCAAGTGCTTCCTGGTGCCGCTGTGGGCGCCGATCTCGGAGGCGAGCATGATCTTCGTGAAGAGCGCGCTCGGGGTGTGCACTGCTGGCTGGTTGGGCTGCTCGGTCGACTCCATGACGAAGTACCTGGGCTGCTGGCTGGGGCCAGGCGCTGACCTCGCCAGACTGTGGCACGACCCTTTGTCCAAGTATGCGGCGAGGATGAGAGCGCTTGGAGCCAACGCCCTGTACAATGATGCAGTGGCACCTGCGTACAAGGGGCTGGAGATCCCGTGCCTGCTAGACGTGGCCATGATCCCCCCGATCCCCGATGTGCGCGGGGGCAAGGAGTGGGACCTGCTGCACGTGCCGCTGTGCGTGCTGACGAAGTCGGACAGGAAGGACTACCTCCTGTCGCTGGGCCCCTCCTCGGGCGTCACGGCGCCGCTCTCCCTCTTCGACTCGGCGGCGACGGCGTGGATGAGGGCGGCGTGCAAGCTGCCGAGAGAGTGGCTCGCCTTCCTCGAGGGCGTTGAGAGCTTCGGCTACGACGTGTGGGGCGAGGCGTTGGGCAGGCTGGCGGACCTGCCGACGGACCTCTTCACCTCGTCGTGGTGGCAGGATCGTCGAGGGCCTGCTCGCCACCTCAAGGACGCGCCGTTGAGCTGCACGCTGACCAGCAGGCCCAGGAACGGGCATCGGACGGTGGCCTGTCTGTGCGCCGCGGAGAGGCGGACGTTGGCAACGGAGGCTGCCTGGCTGGCGCAGCCCCATCGTGAGAGGAAGAAAAGGTCGGCTGCGTGGCACGCCCGTGTGCCCGCCACATGTGTGTTGGCGCAGAGATGGGAGGCGCTTAAGTGCGTCCTGCGCAATAGAGGGATGGGGGTGAGGTGGGCGGTGATCAAAGCAATGCGCGGCGCATGGCCCACAGTGGCCAGAATGCATGTCACTAATAGTCGCTCGGTCCCCTGTAAGCTTGGGTGTGAGAATGAATCTGACAATATGTCACAATATTTGAGGTGGCGGCGCCCGTGGTGGTCCGCCTGTTTTCCTAGGGATTTTTGTTTTTGTTCTAACTCTGTAATACTGAAGCTTTGTTTTGGGTCTCATTGGGACCACGCCTCGACCCCCGATGACTCGCTCGTTTGGTCGGTCTTGAGGCTTTGCCTGACGCACCAGTGGCACGCTATCACTTCAGCGCATCCTGGTTCTGGGCCACAGTACGTACTTTGTTGCCCTGACACTGCACGTGCACGCACGGGTAGGTAGGCGACTCTTCCTCTGGAGCGACGTTCGCTCCTCCTCCTCCTCCTCCTCCTCCTCCTCCTCCTCCTCCTCCTCCTCCTCCTTATCCTTGTCCTCCTCTCCCTCCTCCTCCTCCTCCTCCTTCTCCTCCTTCTGCCCCTCCTCTTCCTCCTCCTCCTCCTCTTCTTTCTCCCCCTCCTCGTCAATATCCTTCTCTTCCCACTCCTTGCCCCCCTCCTCCCCGTCCCCCAGTCCCTCGTCGCCCCTTCCCCACCCCCTGCGATCCAGGCCGGGCGGCAGCCTGCATCGCGGGCGCGCGGGCAGCTGAAGGAGGGACACTTCGCGCACCATCGGCGCCTCTTCCTGGTCGAGCCGACCTCCGAGGAACGTTGGCGCCGCCCAGACGGGAACGCCGAGATGGCGCAGGCGGGCCGCCAGGACGCCCGCGGGGCGCCTCTGTTCCAGATCCGCGCAACGCCGCAGCACGCGAGGAGTTGCCGCGAGCTGGCGGCGCTGCAGATGCTGCACGACGTGGGGGAGATCCAGGTCGCACGACGACGACGACGACGACGACGACGACGACGACGACGACGACGACGACGACGACGACGACGACGACGACGACGACGACGACGACGAGTGAACACCGACACCAATCCTGACCAGGCCCATCAAGGGCCCAGGATCGGTTCATAAGCCGTCCTGGCTATGCCATGAGGGCGTTACAGGATTGGGGTGGTCAGGATCTGTGTCAATGTCTGGTTGTCGCCGTCCCACCAGGAGTTCCTGATGGAACGGCCGTTCTGCGTGGAGGCCCTGCTCATCCTTGCCGACGTCTGTCGTGGGGCCGGCGAGCACCAGCAGGCGTTCTCGCTGACGCGCCGGGCGGTGTACGCCGTGGAGTGCGGCTTCGGCGCTGGCTTCTCCCCACTGGCCCCAGCAGGAGAGCCGCCTTGGCCTTGCGTGCGCCTGGAGCTCCCCGCGACTGCGGAGCCTGGCTGGCCTGGCTGGCCTTGGCTGTGGGCCCTGTGGGAGTACATGATGGCGCTCGCGTCGCAGGGGCTGCACCGAACTGCAACAGAAGTGGGCAAGCTGCTGATCGCCATGACGCTTCCACGCGACCCCATGCACGTACTCATCCACTTGGATTTCTTCTGCCTGCGCTCAGGTCAGCACCGGGCGCTGCTCGCGCTGGCCGACGGCTTGCTCGCGCCATGCGTGGACTTGCCGAGTGGGGGCGGCGGTGGCGGGGCGCGTGGGCTGGGCTGCTCGTTGCCAAACTTCGCGTACTCGGCCGCGCTAGCCGTGAGGCACCTTTCACCCTCGGACTCGGGGGAGGAAGCGCTGCGGCTGCTCGAGGTCGCCCACGTCCTGGGCCCCCTGGCCGCTGAGCCCAGGGCCGCCGCCGCTGGCCCCGCCGAGGAGGGGCCCGGCGCGAACGGGCCTCACGCGAGGCTGGCGCGGGCCATGCTGCTGTTCCCGCAGGTTCTGCGGCCGCTGCTGGATGCGCTCGGCGTCAACGTGGAGGCGCCTCCGCCCAGCTCCACTAGCCGCCGGACATGGAGCGACATACTGGGCCACCCTCCATTCGTCAGGGCTGGGCAGATGACGCGCCACTCTAGGCACTTCTTGGCGCTTGCCCTGCTCGGTGACGCCTGCGCCAGGCGCTTCGCGCCGCTATGGCGAGACAGCGCGCTGCAGCAGTGGCTTTACGCCTGCGCATCACGACTATCACAGATGGCCGAATCGTCTCTGTTCGACAGCGAATTTCGCGCGGCCCAGGATGCCTGGAGCACTGCTGATCTCGGTATCGACGACGCGCTGTCGAACGACTACGGCGACTTCAGCGGCTCGGAGGTCGACCAAAACAGGGCCGTCCCCGGGGCGATTCGGCGCGCACTTGAGACAGGCTTCGGGCTGGCTGGCGCCGAGGATGAGCACCGTGCCCTGTATGCCGTCGCTGCGGCACCAGCGGCTGGCGACCCGCCTGGAGGCGAAGCCGAGTTGCTGGCAGCGCTGCGGGCGTCAGAGTTGGCGGAGGAGGCGCGGCAGCGGCGGCTCCTGGTGGAGGAGCAGGACAGGGAGCTGCAGGAGAGTCTGGCCGCAGACCGCGCGCGGGATGCTGGCGCCGCGACAGCGGAAGAGACTTCCCTGAGGCAGCTCCTGGACATGGGCTTCCCAGAAGCCGCTGCCCAGGTGGCGCTCGCTGCCGCGCGCGGCGACGTGAGCGCAGCAGCCGCGGCGCTGATCGGCTGACAGCTTGCCAGCGGGCCTGTGCTTGCGAAAACGTGACAGAGAGAGAGAGAGAGGATACGGTTGAGGGAAGAAATTAAGCAGTACTCCCCCCCTCCCCCGCAATTCAAATTTGGCACGTTCCTTGACGACCACTCGGAGGCCCAACATCGGAAGATCCGAGACCAACATAGTATTTTTTTTGGGGGGGGGGAGTTCAAGCCATGTGTTCTGCATGAGTGTTGCCGAATTGCTTCCGACACCTGCACCATCTCTAACTCTGGTACGCTCCAGTTGCTTCCGACTCTCGCCAGTTTCTCACACCCGCCGGCGAGAGGTCCTGCTGGCTGGTGCGGCCCAGGCCCGCTCTGCTCCCAGCTGTGGCTGGAGCGTGGGCCTGAGGGCCCCGCTGCCCACCCCCGTCCTGTCCTGGCACTCCCTCCCCGGGTCCCCCCCCCCCTCCCTCTCTCGCCTCTTCTTGTTCAGCACACTCGTCATGCCCGGTGTGAGTGCAGCTCTCTCTGTGATACTTTTCTTCCAAACTGGCGATAGGAATCTTCCAACGCACCTAGTTGCCGGGACTGCGTGTCCCATACGCCTGCCCTCTGAGAGGACCGCCCCATAGGGGCGGGAAGGCGGGTCGCATCGCATCGCATCTCCCGTCTCTTCTTCCCCTTCTCCCGATAGGTACACTTCCACGGCTCTGCTGCACGCGCACGTTCACATCTTCCGCCAGAGAAGGTCGTCGGTCACCGCCCTCGCAAGCTGCGGTCGGTCCGAGAGCAAGATGCAGAAATCCCTTCTGGCTCTTGCTGCCACTTGCTGGCCACGGGCTGCGGTGGGCCAACAACAGGCGATGTCAAGCCTGGCGCTGCCGGTGTCTGGAGACGAGCAGCCCGCGTATGGCCTCACCCGTTGGACTTGGTAGCTGGAAGACGAGGGCATCCTGGAGCGTCGCCGCCTGCCTAGAGATCCGACGCTCCAACAAGAATTGGAGCAACAGGATTCTGGCAGGCTTCGGCCTCCAGGGGCCATCGCCGGGCCTCGAGAGCGTTTCACAAAAGGACTCGTAATGAAAAACCGGCCCTGGGGAAGTGGTCTGGACCTCCGGCGCCCACGCATCGAAAAAATTGGAGCAGTAAGATGTCTGGGTGGTTGCGACTGAAACAACTTCAGAAAAGAAGCAACCAATGCCTCAAAAGCCCCCAAGAGGACCTCAGAAGGCCTTCAAGAGGCTCCCAACAGGCCCCAGGACAGCCCGAGGCGGTCCCAGTGCCCCCCAGGGTGCGTAGCCCCGATAGGTCCAAAAGGACCCCAAATTCTTCCATGTACTTCTCCTTGTGCTCCTCGTCTCCGTCGTGCTCCTCCTTGTCGCCCTCCTTCTCTTCCTTCACTGTCTTCATAATTGTCCTTCACGCTGTCCTTCGCGTTGCCCTTCTCCTGGTCGTCCTCCCCGTAGTCATTGCCCTCTACTCTCTTGTCCCTTTCGTCATCTTCGTCGCCCTCTTGGTTCTCGACGGCCTCGTCCTCATTATCGTTTTTGTTGCTCTCCCTCTCGTCATCCATGCCATCCTCGTCGTCTTCCACCTCGTTCTCAGCCACGCTGCCGTCCTCCTACCTCCTCGTCGTTGGTGTAGTCCTCCGCATTATCGTGATCGCCCTCCTCGTCGTCTTCCCCTATCGTCCTGTTGCGCGTCTTCCTTGTCGTGGTCCTCGCCTTCCCCTCGTCCTCTACGCTGTCTTCCTCGTGGCCCCCCTGTCTCTTCTTTTCTTCTTCGCCCTGCGAGACGCTAAACATGCGGCCCTTACAGGCAGAGTTCGAACGTGGAATGGCAGTGCAGCGTGTTGGGCTACATATGTACTATGCCCCCCCCCTCCGCAGTTGCAGATACGAGTGAGGGGGCTGCCGGATCGACGGCAGTCTCCGAGGCTCTGAAGAAGCCTGCCGCAGCCGTCGAATTTCTATACATTGCACAACGAGCCCGCCGCAGGCGCCGAATTTTCGAAAGTAGATCGTGGGTACGTCGCCGGCGGGTCGTGAGCGAGGACGACGCAAAGAACAAGCAAAAATCAATCATCATATTCTTCACCGTGGAAGCCCACTTCAGGCACACACCGAGGGATGGTGACCGCTCGGCCCCTCATCTATGTATGTAGATGTACGTATATCAGTGTCAGTGTCCATGCAGGCTTGCGCTATGATATGCAAACTGGCTCCCTAGTCCTTCGCGAAGGGCCAGCGGCCCATCAAGTTTGATTGCTTGGTTCCGACGGCGCGTCCTCGGGCAAGCACACCTCGCTTTCGACTCCTGGCCCATCTGTTCGGATCCGCTCGAAGTCCTTCGCTCTGAGTCTGTTTAGCTGTTTCTCTCTCTCTCTATCTATATGTCTCTGCCTCTCTCTCCCTCTCTATCTCTCTGCTATATATGTTATATATATATATATGTATTGCTCTGGTGTGTTTCTTTTTTTGTTTTTCTCTCTCTCTCTCTCGGTTGAACTTGCAGCTGGCACGGCATCCGGCCAGCGCTCGTACACCTCGCTGGTGGCTTCCGCCTGGTCGAAGGCCACAGGCTTCGCGCAGCAGGCTCCCGGGGGAGAGGTCGCTGCCGTGCTGCTGCTGCTGGCCGCCCATCCCCTCGCGACCCCAAATCGGGTATAGCCAGGACCCCGGTTAAGGGGAGCCGGTTAGTGATTGGGCCCCGAAGCCCAAAGTATGGATTGGAATTACTAAACCAGGTCTGCCGTAGCTAGTGCTTTTCGGGTGACGGCAATTCCGGTTAGTGGAATGGGACGGCGGGGCGTCCCTGGTACAGATCACTAAACCAGGTCCCACTAAACCCAGTCCTGCCATCGCCCGACAAAAGGGGGTCCAGCCGAAAGGGGGTGATGCAGTAGTCGGCGGCGAGCGAGGGGGGGAAGTGAGAAGGAGAAGGCTTTCTCAGAAGGCGGCGGGACTTCTCAGAAGCCCCCGCGCCTTCCGAGAAATTGTTGTTGGTCTTCGGGGAAGGCTTAGAAGACTTCTCAGGAGGCCAGGGGACTTCCGAGCCTTCTGAGAAGGCCTTCTCCTTCTCATTTCCCCCCCTCGCTCGCCGCCAAAGTAGATTTGAGACAATTGCATTGCAAATGCATTGCGCAAGAGAGAATTGCACTGCATCGTATTGCCCAGGTGCCGGGGTGCTTTATAGCCCTATAGTCCTATAGCCCTTTAGCTTTATAGCCCCACAGCCCTATAACCCTATATCCCTACAGCCTTCTAGCCTTAAAACCCTATGGCACTATCGCCCTAGAGCCCTATACCTCTAGAGCCCTATAGCCCTACAGTCCTATAGCCCTATAATCCTTAGCCCTATAGTCATATAGCCCTATATCCCTTCAGTCCTATTGCCCTATAGCCCCATATCCCTATAGCCCTATAGACCAATAGCCCCATAGTCCTACAGCCCTAAAATGACTTCGATGTGGGCTTTTCTCCGGTACCATATACATATAAATACAGATAAAGAGAGATGGGAGACAAAGAGAGAGAGAGAGGAACATCCATTGGATAAGGAATTCAGGGTTTGGACTCCAGTGGAACTCCAATGGGGGCTTGGCTACGGGTACCACCGCCGCCCTCATCAGATTAACGAGCGCCCCCACCGTATCGTCCTTAGAGGACATGGAGGATGAACGTGGATGTCTCGGATGGAAATACGCATTGGAGGTGCGGAATGTGGAACGCAAGCGCGCGGTGCAAGCAAGGCCGGGCTTCGTTGGTTAAGGAGGAGGATTACATCTCAGAGTTCACCTGCACTGGCTCCCGAACTTCCATGGCAGCGCCTTCCCGCCTCACCTCCCCACCTTCGTTTGGACAGGAATATGTACGCGCAATTTTGAGCGTCCTTGGAGGAGGGTCCGGGTATCGGTCAAGCGACCTTGCGCGTTTCGTATATAGGTTCTTGGCTCCCGAGGGTGAGAGAGTGCTAATCGGCTTCGGCAGCGCAACGTACTGTGCAGAGGGCCCAAGCTTCAAGCATGGAGCATGAACGTTTCAATCTCCTTCCCTTCCCTACCCTTCCTCCTCATCTTCCTTCTTTGCTTCCTTCCTTCCTTGCTTCAGGCACCGAAGATGCCGGCGGCGAAGCACCGCCGCCCCTTGCTTTGAGGAAGCGCCTATGTGGCCAAACGTTGTGCCGACGTTTGGCCAAGCTTTTGGACTTTGTGATCTCCTAGCCGTCGCGGGATACTTTGAGGGATGGCAAGGCGCCGGAGAGGAAGGGAGAGAGACAGGTGATGGTGATGATGATAATGATGCTAATGCTGGTGATGGTGATGGTGATGGTGATGGTGATGGTGATGGTTGGTGATGGTTATGGCGATGGTGATTGTTATGATGATTGTTATGATGATGATGATGACGACGATGACGATGGCGACGACGATTACGATGATGATGATGATGATGATGATGCTGATGATGATGATGATGACAATGATGATGATACTGGTAATGATGATGGCGATGACGATGATGAGAATGAGGATGAGGACGATGATGCTGCTACTGATGCTGATGCTGATGCTGATGCTGATAATGAGATTGATGATGATGGAGAGTGTGATGATGACGACGACGTCACGATAGCGATGAGAAGATGATGATGATGATGATGATGATGATGCTGCTGCTGCTGATGATGATGATAGATAGTAATGCTGATTATGATTATGATGATGACGCTGCTGATGATGAGGAAGAGGATGAGGATGAGGCTACCGATGATGATGATGCTGATGATTCTGATAGTGGTGATGGTGGTGATGATGATGATGTTAATGGCGATGAGATGATGATGGAGGTGGTGGTGATTATGATTGATGATGGTGGTAGTGATGATGCTGATGGCGACATGACGGTGACGGCGACATGATGATGATGATGATGATGATGATGATTATCGTATGGCGATGGTCATGGTGATGGTGGTGATGCTGACGACGGCAACGATGATGAGATGATGATGACGACGATGATGATGACGGTGATGGTGATGGTGATTGTGATGATGATGTTGATGGTGCGGATGATGATGATGATGATGATGATGATGATGACGACGATGGTGATGACGATGAGATGATGTTGATGAAGACGATGATGATGATGTTGAGTGTGATGATGATGGTGATGATGATGATGGTGATGCTGATGGTGATAATGCGATGAGGATGATGAGATTGTTATGATGGTGATGGTGATGATGATGATGCGGACTATGAATATGATGATACTGATGACGATGATGGTGGAGGGTCAGGATGAGGATGAGGATGATGCTGCTGATGATGATGACACTGTTGCTGATGCTAATGATGATGACGATGGTGATGATGATGCTGATGGTGATGATGCTGATGATGATGATGATGATGATGATGATGATGATGATGATGGTAGTGATGCTGATGCTGATGCTGATGCTGATGATGCTGATGATGATGCTGATGATGATGATGATGATGATGATGATGATGATACTGATGCTGATGATGATGATGATGATGATCATGGTGGTGGTGGTGGTGGTGATGGTGGCTAGGAGGAGGAGGAGGAGTAGGAGGAGGAGGAGTAGGAGGAGGAGGAGTAGGAGGAGGAGGAGGAGGAGGAGGCAGAGAAAAGATGATGATGAGCAGGAGGAGGTGGAGGAGGCGGAGGCGGAGGTGGAGGAGGAGGAGGAGGAGGAGGAGGAGGAGGAGGAGGAGTTGGAGGAGGAGGAGGAGGAGGAGGGAGGTTGATTATGCTAGATGCTGCTGTCGGACCTGGTGACATTGGAGACGCGGGTAGCAGCGGCGCTGAAGCCTCGCCTACTTTCGCGCCATCTTGGGCCTGTCCCGAGCGACCAGGTTTGACGCGCTTGCACGTGTGGTCCCTCGATTGGTTTGTAAAAAAGTTGGTCGGCTTGCCGCGGTCGGCCTCTCCGTCTCGGTGCCGTTGCAGTTCGTGTCCTATGGTCCCTTGGCTCGGTGCCCTATGCTTAGTGTCCTGTGCTCGCCTGTGTGCCCGCGGTCGGCCGCCCCTTAGCCGTGTGCCCTTCAGCTCGTGCCTTGTGGCTCCCCGCTCGGTGCTCTGTGGTTGGTGCTTTGCGGTTCCTTGTGCACCGCGGTCGGCCGTTCCCGCTCGGCTCCGTACGACCCTCACCGAAATCAAACGCAAGCTTTGATCCAACCCCCTTGCCCCCGAAGTTCAATGTTGATCGACGCGCGCAATGCGGCCCGCGGGGTCAGAAAACAAGATTTGCAGTCACCAGTTTCGGCGCGAACATTGAAATTGGGATGGGAAAGAAGCTTGCGTTTTGATTTCGGGGGGAATGTATGGTTGGTTCCCAGTGGTTCCACGGCTCGATCGCCCATGGGGGGTGCCCGATGGCTTTCTCTGCACCGCAGTCAGCCGTTCCCGCTCGGTCCATGTGTTCAGTGCTAAGTGTTGCTTGGCTTCCAGGCTCGGCCCGCGGCTCTGCTTTCACCTGTTCTGCGTTGTGCTGCGCCGCGCTACACGGGTCGCACATCGGGACTGCTGGACCCACAGCTCGGGGCACGCGCGTTGTCACCGTCCAGTGGCCAGGGGTCATGGGCCTGTTTTCCACCACCACCACCATGAGTTGGAGGGGGAGGGGGTCCTCCTCTTCCTCCTCCTCCTCCTCCTCCTCCTCCTCCTCCTCCTCTTCCCCGTCCTCCTCCTCCTCCACCTCTTCGTCCTCCTCTTCATCCTTTTTCTCCTTGCCCCCTTTAACTTACGGTGGTGGTGGTGGTGGAAAACAGGCCCACCAAGGGGGCTCTCCGAGAGAGGACGCGGCGGGCGGCGTCTTGGGGCGTCTGGGCGCCGACGCGCGCCCAGCCGCAGGACCGAGGCCACGGCATCCCAGGCCAGCAGAAGCCAAGTAGGCTAATGGTGGAAAGAGCGCCAGTGGATCACCTGGAAGACACAAAAGGGGGGGTGTGCTCCAGGGACCCCCCCCCCCCCCCCTCCCCCCCCTTAAGGGGGGGGGGTCCGAGAACCCCCCCCCCCCCCTCCCCCCCTTTAAGGGGGGGGGGGGGTTCGAACCCCTCCCCCCCCCCCCTTTGAAAGGGAGGGGGGGGGGTTCGGAACCCCCCCCCCCCCCCCCCCCCCCTTGAAGGGGGGGGGGGGGTTCGGAACCCCCCCCCCCCCCCCTCCCCCCCTTTCGGCAGGGGTCCGGTGCGAGCGAGTCTGCGCGCGAGTCGAGCGAGGTTTAGGGTTTAGGGTTAGGGTTAGGGGTTAGGGCTTAGGGCTTAGGGTTTAGGGTTTAGGGTTTAGGGTTTACACAACGTATTAGCGTCTGCGGGTGTCGCGGCGGGGTCAATTGGCCTGCGCTATCGCCGAGAGCGCTTCCGTGCGTGCCCGCTCGCAGATCGCGCTCCCTCCCGCGCGGCGTCTGTCTGCCTGCGCTGTTCCGAGAGCGCTTCCGCGCGTGCCCGCTCGAAGATCGCGCTCCCTCCCGCGCGGCGGCTGTCTCCCAGACGTCCCAGAAGCGCCCCAGCGCGCTGCGCGCGCTCCTGGGAGCGCCTGGGAGCACCTGGGAGCGCCTGGGAGCGCCTGGGAGCGCTTGGGAGCGTGCCGGGAGCGTGCCGGGAACGCCTGGGAGCGCCCGGGAGCGTGCCGCGAGCGCCCAGGAGCGTGCCGGGAGCGCTAGGGAGCGCCTGCGCTTGGGAGCGTGCCGGGAGCGTGCCGGGAGCGTGCCGGGAGCGCCCGGGAGCGTGCCGGGAGCGCCCGGGAGCGTCTGGGAGCGTGCCGGGAGCGTGCCGGGAGCGTGCCGGGAGCGTGCCGGGAGCGTGCCGGGAGCGCCCTGGAGCGCTTGGGAGCGCTTGGGAGTGTCCGGGAGCGTGCCGGGAGCGTGCCGGGAGCGCCTGGTCCCGCGTGCCGGGAGCGCCCCGGCACGCTCCCACACGCTCCCGGCACGCTCCCGGCACGCTCCCAAGCGCTCCCAGGCGCTCCCAGGCGCTCCCAGGTGCTCCCAGGCGCTCCCAGGAGCGCGCGCAGCGCGCTGGCCGCCGCGCGGGAGGGTACCGGGAGTGGCCGGGAGCGCATGGGCTCGCTTACATCGTTCGGCATGGTATCGTTTCACTGTCTTTCGCCATGGCACCACTCGAGCTTGCTCAATACGTGGTGTTTTTCGTCTTGAGGGTTTAGGGTTTAGGGTTTAGGGTTTAGGGTTTAGGGTTTAGGGTTTAGGGTTTAGGTCTTAGGGATTAGGGATTAGGGTTTAGGGTTTAGGGTTTAGGGTTTAGGGTTTAGGGTTTAGGGTTTAGGGTTTAGGGTTTAGGGTTTAGGGTTTACACAACGTATTAGCGTCTGCGGACCTCGTAGCGGTTTCAATTGGTGCCCGTCAGTCGGCTTGGCTACGATCCCTCGTAAAACACGTCGGGTTCGCGTCGCGACGGCAAGATTTCGGGCCTGCCGATGCCGCGATCCCTCGTAAAACACGTCGGATTCGCGTCGCGCGCTGCGCGCGCTCCTGGGAGCGCCTGGGAGCACCTGGGAGCGCCTGGGAGCGCCTGGGAGCGTGCCGGGAGCGTGCCGGGAGCGTGCCGGGAGCGCCTGGGAGCGCTCGGGAGCGTGCCGCGAGCGCCCGGGAGCGCCTGGGAGCGCTTGGGAACGCTTGGGAGCGTGCCGGAAGCGTTTAGGAGGGCCTGGGAGCCCCTGCCTGGGAGCGCTTCCGGGCGCCTGGGAGCTTCGAGACCGCCTGGGGGCGCCTGCGAGCGTGCCGGGAGCGCCTGCGAGCGCCTGGGAGCGTGCCCGCGCGCTGTTCCGGAGCCGCTTCCGCTCGCGTCGGCTCGCTCGGAGCAACGGATATGGTTGGCGCGCCCATCAGGCGCTCGCGCAAGCTTGCGCCGGGCTCGCTTACATCGTTCGGCATGGTATCGTTTCATTGTCTTTCGCAATGGCACCATTCGAGCTTGCTCAATACGTGGTGTTTTTCGTCTTGAGGGTTTACACAACGTATTAGCGTCTGCGGACCTCGTAGCGGTTTCAATTGGTGCCCGTCAGTCGGCTTGGCTACGATCCTTCGTGAAACACGCGGGATTCGCGTCGCGACGGCAAGATTTCGGGCCTGCCGATGCCGCGATCCCTCGTAAAACACGTCGGATTCGCGTCGCGCGCTGCGCGCGCTCCTGGGAGCGCCTGGGAGCACCTGGGAGCGCCTGGGAGCGCCTGGGAGCGTGCCGGGAGCGTGCCGGGAGCGTGCCGGGAGCGCCTGGGAGCGCTCGGGAGCGTGCCGGGAGCGCCCGGGAGCGCCTGGGAGCGCTTGGGAACGCTTGGGAGCGTGCCGGAAGCGTTTAGGAGGGCCTGGGAGCCCCTGCCTGGGAGCGCTTCCGGGCGCCTGGGAGCTTCGAGACCGCCTGGGGGCGCCTGCGAGCGTGCCGGGAGCGCCTGCGAGCGCCTGGGAGCGTGCCCGCGCGCTGTTCCGGAGCCGCTTCCGCTCGCGCCGGCTCGCTCGGAGCGTCGGATATGGTTGGCGCGCGCATCAGGCGCTCGCGCAAGCTTGCGCTGGGCTCGCTTACATCGTTCGGCATGGTATCGTTTCACTGTCTTTCGCAATGGCACCACTCGAGCTTGCTCAATACGTGGTGTTTTTCGTCTTGAGGGTTTAGGGTTTAGGGTTTAGGGTTTAGGTTTTAGTAGGGGTTATGAGGGTTTTTATTAAGGTTTCCCCCCCCCCCCTTTAATGGGACATACATGTTAAGCTAATTAACCAAGTTAGGATTAGGAGTTAGGGTGTAGGGTTTAGGGTTTAGGGTTTAGTTTAGAATTTTGGTTTAGGGTTTACACACGAATTAGCTGTCGTCTGCGGACCTCGTAAGCGGTTTCATGGTGCCCGTCTGTCGGCTTGGCTACGAATCCTTCGTGAAACACGCGGGATCGCGTCGCGACGGCAAGATTTCGGGCCTGCCGATGCCGCGATCCCTCGTAAAACACGTCGGATTCGCGTCGCGCGCTGCGCGCGCTCCTGGGAGCGCCTGGGAGCACCTGGGAGCGCCTGGGAGCGCCTGGGAGCGTGCCGGGAGCGTGCAGGGAGCGTGCCGGGAGCGCCTGGGAGCGCTCGGGAGCGTGCCGCGAGCGCCCGGGAGCGCCTGGGAGCGCTTGGGAACGCTTGGGAGCGTGCCGGAAGCGTTTAGGAGGGCCTGGGAGCCCCTGCCTGGGAGCGCTTCCGGGCGCCTGGGAGCTTCGAGACCGCCTGGGGGCGCCTGCGAGCGTGCCGGGAGCGCCTCGAGCAGCCTGAGCCTGCCCCGCGCGCTGTTTTCCCCACCGCTTCTGCGCCGCGTCGGCTTCGCTCGGAGCAACGATATGGTTGGCGCTCCCATCAGGCGCTCGCGCAAGCTGCGCCGGCTCCTTACTCACCCAACATCGTTCGGCATGGTATCGTTTCACTGTCTTTCGCCATGGCACCACTCGAGCTTGCTCAATACGTGGTGTTTTTTCGTCTTGAGGGTTTAGGGTTTAGGGTTTAGGGTTTAGGGTTTAGGGTTTAGGGTTTAGGGTTTAGGGTTTACACAACGTATTAGCGTCTGCGGACCTCGCGGCGGTCTCAATTGGTCTGCGCTATCGCCGAGAGCGCTTCCGTGCGTGCCCGCTCGAAGATCGCGCTCCCTCTCGCGCGGCGGCTGTCTGCCTGCGCTGTTCCGAGAGCGCTTCCGTGCGTGCCCGCTCGAAGATCGCGCTCCCTCCCGCGCGGCGGCTATCTCCCTGGGAGCGCCTGGAGCACCTGGGAGCGCCTGGAAGCGCCTGGGGGCGCTTGGGAGCGTGCCGGGAGCGTGCCAGGAGCGCCTGGGAGCGCCCGGGAGCGCCTGCCTGGGAGCGCTTGGGAGCGTGCCGGGAACGTGCCGGGAGCGTGCCGGGAGCGCCTGGGAGCGCCTGGGAGCGCCTGGGAGCACTTGGGAGCGCCCGGGAGCGCTTGGGAGCGTGCCGGGAGCGCGCCGGGAGCGCCTGGGAGCGCCCGGGAGCGTGCCGGGAGCGCCCGGGAGCGCTTGGGAGCGCCCGGGAGCGCTTGGGAGCGCCCGGGAGCGCCTGCCTGGGAGCGCTTGGGAGCGTGCCGGGAGCGTGCCGGGAGCGTGCCGGGAGCGCCTGGGAGCGCCCGGGAGCACCTGGGAGCGCCTGGCAGCGCTTGGGAGCGTGCCGGGAGCATGCCGGGAGCGCTTGGGAGCGCCCGGGAGCACCTGGGAGCGCCTGGCAGCGCTTGGGAGCGTGCCGGGAGCGTGCCGGGAGCGCTTGGGAGCGCCCGGGAGCGTGCCGGGAGCGCCCGGGAGCGCTTGGGAGCGCCGGGGAGCGCGCCGGGAGCGCCCGGGAGCGCCTGCCTGGGAGCGCCTGCAGGGAGCGTGCCGGGAGCGTGCCGGGAGCGTGCCGGGAGCGCCTGGTCCCGCTTGGGAGCCCCTGGGAGCACTGGGAGCGCCTGGGAGCGCCTGGGAGCACCTGGGAGCGCCTGGCAGCGCTTGGGGGCGTGCCGGGAGCGTGCCGGGAGCGCCTGGGAGCGCCCGGGAGCGTGCCGCGAGCTCTCAAGGATGCGCGGTGGGTGGGCAGATGCACATCCTCGCACTCCCGCTACTCCCATCATCCCTCCCATCTTCACTAATCTCACCATCGCCGCCGTGCCCGCGCCCCCGCCATCTCCGCCACCCTCGCCATCAAAAGTTTCGAGGTTCGTTCCTTTGCATTGTCTTTCGCAATGACACCAGTCGAGCTTGCTCAATACGTGGTGTTTTTCGTCTTGAGGGTTTAGGGTTTAGGGTTTAGGGTTTAGGGTTTAGGGTTTAGGGTTTAGGGTTTAGGGTTTAGGGTTTAGGGTTTAGGGTTTAGGGTTTAGGGTTTAGGGTTTAGGGTTTGGGGTTAGGGTTATGGGTTAGGGTTAGGGTTAGGGTTTAGGGTTAGGGTTAGGGTTAGGGTTTAGGGTTTAGGGTTAGGGTTAGGGTTTAGTGTTAGGGATATGGTTTGTGTTGAGGGTTAAGGTTTAGGGTTCAGGGTTTAGGGTTAGGGTTAAGGTTTAGGGTTCGGGTTCGGGTTCGGGTTAAGGGTTAAGGTTTAGGGTTCAGGGTTTAGGGTTAGGGTTAAGGTTTAGGGTTAGGTCATAGGGTTTAGGGTTACGGTTAAGGTTTAGGGTTAGGGTTAGGGCTAGAGTTTAGGGTTAGGGTTAGGGTTAAGGATTAGGGTGTAGGGGTTAGGGTTAGGGTTAGGGTTTAGGGTCAGGGTTTAGGGTGTAGGGTTTTGGGGGTTAGGGTTTAGGGTTAGGGTTAGGGTTTAGGGTTAGGGTTTAGAGTTTAGGGCTAGGGTTTAGGGTTTAGGGTCAGGGTTGGGGTTGAGGTTAGGGTTTAGGGTTAGGGTTAGGGTTTAGGGTTTAGGGTGAGGGGTAGGGTTGGGGTTAGGGTGTAGGGATAGGGTTGAGGGTTAGGGTTAAGGGTTCAGGTTTAGAGCTTAGGTTAGGGCTAGGCTTAGTGTTAGGGTTTGGGGTCAGGGTTAGGTCTACGGTTAGGGTTTAGGCTTCGGGTTAGGGATTGAGGATTAGGGTTCAGGGTTTGGGTTAGAGGTTAGGGGTTCGGGGGGGTCGGGGCGGGAGTGGTAGGGATGGGGTTCCGGAGCCGGGGCGCGAGCCGGGGAAAGGGGGGGGGGGGGGGGGGGGGGGGGGGTTCGCCGACGACGGTTCGGGAGAGGGGGGGGGGGGGGGGGGGTTTCGCCGACGACGGCTCGGGCAAGGGAGGGGGGGGGGGGGGGGGGGGGGTTCGCGACGACGGCTCGGGCAGGCAGGGGGGGGGGGGGGGTTTCGCCGACCACGGCTCGGCTCGGGAAGGGGGGGGGGGGGGGGGGGGTTCGAACCCCCCCCCACGGCGCGGTCGCCAGCGCTGAACCCCCTCGTTTTGGAGCACTGCTTGCCGCACAAGTTTTCGACGTTGCCGTTACCGTTGTCAGTTCTACTCGGCGAGCGTCAACGAGGCGAACCATCGTGACGATATGTTAATGTACTGATGTTCGGCACGACGTTTCCTCGTGTTGTGAATTCATTTTCTGTTGGCGCCGGTGATATGATCAATCTTAAACATACATAAACCGATGCTATGATGTTGAGGACCGTTCTTTCCTAGGGAGGTGGAAGACGTTGGAACGGGACACATGGATCTTCAAACTTCTGTTTGGGGGTCGGACCCTTGGGCGTTTCTGAAGGTATCGATCTCTATTTGGCTGTGGGTGGATTGGACGTGGTGTCGCATTGCGCCAGAGGTGTGTGTGTGTGTGTGCTTGAGTGTTTGTTCGACCTGCCCTCAAGCTCTCCTTACCTCCGTTTCGGCGGAGCTCCCAGCGACCTTTTCCTACATAGCAATCGTGACTCAATGCACTTCGCCTCGCCAAACATTGCCGAACCTGTCACCGATTGCCAGGGTATCCGCCCGTATTGAGGTTCAGCATCGCCATAGTTGCCATCGATGCTCACGCGTCTGGGGGACCTCTCGCAGCCACAGTTGGACGCTGCTCGGAAATCTTAGCAGGATGATGTCTGGGATCATTCGGAGATCCAAATGCCGAGGGGTTCTGCCCGAAAAAAGTAAAATGATCTGGCTGTCTGCGGTAAGTAAGTCTCCCCACCGTGCCAGGCCAGCATATCATTTCGGGTGGCGATTGTGCGAGGGGACACGGGAGGCCGTATCGTATGACACCTCGGGAGCTCCCATGGAACTTGTTTGGGCTGTCTTGGGGCTGTCTCGGCATCCTGTCAGGCAGTCTAGGGGGTCCCTTGGGGCCGTCTTGGGGCCCTCTTGCGCCATCTTGGGGCTTTCTTGGGCCGTCTTGAGGCCCTCTTGGCCTTATGATGGGTATCTGGGAGCCGTCGTGGGGCCGTCTTGGCGCCGTCTTGGTGCCGTCTTGGGCCGCAGAAGGGTCTTATAAGGCTGTTTTGGGTCCCGTTGGAGGCCCTCTAAGGCTGTCTCGGGGTCATCTTGGAACTATCTTGGGAGCCTCTTCGGCCGTCTTGGGGCCATCGCGGAGGCATCTTGGGCCGTCTTGAGCTGACGGAAGCCCGAAAAGGCGAGAATACGAACATCTTACAAAGCCCAAAAGGGAATCAATGATGCTGGCTTCTCCGGGTCTTGTCGGAGGTTTTCCTTTGGCCCCGTGTGCCTCTTGGAGGCATCTTGGTCGTCTTGTGGCCACATTCGGCCGCCGTGAGGCTATCTTGGGCCGTCTTCGAGGCATCGTAGGCCATCTCGGTGTCTCTGCTTGCCTGTACGGCCTCGTTGGGAGCTCGGGACGCGGATCCAGTGGATCCAACGAAATAACGTGGCCTCGGGAGCGCGGACCCACTTGTTTTTTGTGCGAGGGATCGTGGCTTGTGGAGGGGGGGAGGCAGTGCATGCAGAGTTCCGCGGGTGGAGGGGGGAGGCTTTGGCCGAACCCAGAAGGCCTACCATTAAGGGGGAATATTCAAAAATAGTCAAAGAATAGTCGAGGGACTACTTTTTTAGTATTTTTGAACATGTTTTGAGTATTTTTGGCAACGTTTTATTTTGCATCCAAAATCAGCCTGTAGGGGGACACGCCCGACCTCAGCCTACCAGTCAGTGTTTGGCATTCTACGCTTGCAGGAAAAGGCTTTGCATCAACAACGCTCCGACGACAAAGAACCGAATTCCCCCCCCCTCCCCCCCGGCCTTAATATCGGAACGCGTTGCGATCGAGATCTTGGGTTCATTTTTTTTCCGGCCGCTCATATCTGGGACCAATTGCTCAATATTAAGGCCGGGGGGGTGCGGGGGGGTGAAGTGGTCCCCCAACTTTTCATGCACAGTTTTTTCCTTCAACGGTGCCACGCCTCAAAGTGCCATGAGGTACGGCGGCTGAGTTCTTGTGGCGCGAGGGGAAAGACCATAAGCGTGCTCTGCGGACGGGGACTCGGGCAGGAAGAATATACCACGAATGCGATGTGCAGCAAGAAGGCCAACGCCTTTCGTCTCGCTGCCTCATCCTGCACGCGTCATTACATGATTGCTGTTGCTGTCCCCAGTCCCTCCTGCAATCGGACCTTAACACGTGATTCCCCCGACTTTGAATCATCAGCGATGGAAGCGCTTCATCCACCCACGCGTAAAGTACGGTGCAAAGCGTTCCATGGCACAGCTTGTAGAAGTCTCGAATGTCTTGAATGGCGCGTCTCCCGGAACATGTATTCATTACTGTGGGCGCTAGTTGCCCGTCGTGTATCACAACGATGCCATAATATCTGCGCTGGGATACCGCACGGCATGCTACAACGTGTTAGTAATATGGTAACCGTATCGGTCAAGCAGTCATGCGGGCAAGAATAATTCGAAGTGCCGCGAAGTCCTTGGACACGTTCCTGGTCCAACTAACTACAACTATAGTGTTAAGCCAGGGCGTAACCATTCCGCAACGCGATCCTCGGAAGTTGTTTTTATTGTTCAAACCATGTTCAACGGTCTGCAGGGAGAGCTCTCAGAAAATACTTCATCTGTTTGCTGCTCCGCGAGACTCTAAAGTCCATGCCCGATACATCCTTTCCCAGCGACGCACTCCTATTCTCCTCCCAGCTTCCCACCGCAGTCCTCTACCCCTCTCACTCTTCCATTCGTACTTCCTTCTTCTCCCCCATCCCCCTTCTCCATTTCCTCCCTTCGTACCTCCCTCTCCTCCCCCATCCATGATGTCCCCCTCTCGCTCTCGCCATACCCCCACTCCCCTCTTCCGCTACCTCCCTCTCTCACTCCCTCCCTCCCTCCCTCCTGCTCCTCCTGCTCCTCGTGCTCCTCCTCCTCCTCCTCCTCCTTCTCCTCCTCCTCCTCCTCCTCCTCCTCCTCCTCCTCCCCCTGCTCCTCCTCATCTTCCTCCTTCTCTCCCGTAGCTATTTTGGCTCAAGTGGCCTTCAGCCAGCCGGGTCGCCTGACACGCCGCCCTGCCGTCCAACGCAATGGTGGTGGACCCGGTCGACTACACGGCGGAGAAGGTTACGGCCGTGGCCGCAGGCAAGCAGAGGGCGGAGGCGTACGATATCTACAACGATTTTCCGAAGTTGGGCAACAAGCACACGTATACGCCGACCAGCATTTTGGTCACGGGCGTCGCGGGGTTTATTGCATCGCACGTGGCTATCCGACAAGGTTGGATACGCCTCCAGCGATAAAAACGTGACAGAGCCGCTAACAAAGTGTTCTAACTTCGCTTCGTCAAGGCCAACATGTGCGACTACCCGTTGATGCTGAAGATCATGCAGGAGGAGAAAATCGACTCTGTTATGCACCTGGCAGCGCAGTCTCACGTGGACCTGTCGTTCAAGGAGGGAGGACAGCCCCATGAGCCCGAACAACCCATGCGCTGCGTCCAGGGCCGGCGCAGACTTGTTGGCGCAGTCCTTTCACAGGGTTTTCATTATGCCCATCGACATCACTCGGGGCAACAACGTCTATACAGGCCGCACCAGTTCTACGAGAAGGTGTTGCCGAAGTTCATCGCGCAGCTGAAGTCCGGAGGCCAGATCATGGTCCACCGCAGCGGCAGTAATGCACGTGCAGGTCACGGCCAGTGGATTCGATTGCATCTTGCACTCCGGCGTGGTGGGCGAAGCCTACAATATCGGTGGCAAGAACGAGAAGACCGTCGTAGAGGTTGCGGCCGACGTTCTTTTGACCCTCAGACTGGAGAAGAAGCGGAGCGAGCTGGTAAAGTACATTGCGGACCGCGCCCGCAACGACGCTTGCTACCCGATCACCATCGGAAAGCTGTGCTCGCTGGGCTGGCACGAGGAGCACAGCTGGAGGTTTGGACTGGCAAACACTGTCGCCTGGTTCCTGCAGAAGCTGCAGTCTGAGACGCGTGACATCACCAAGGTCATCAGCGCGCACCCGAACCACATCGCCACCGACGCCTCACAGCCGGTGTCGAAACTGTCTGCTGGCTTCCGTGCACTTTCCGAGATTCCCCTCGGATGGCCTCTTTTCTCTCGGTTTCCCCTTCCTTTCCTTGTGGACGACGATCAATGGAGAGGAAGCATGCTGCCAAATAATTTCCAGATTTCTAAGCAATATTTTAGCACGTTTGAGAATGTAAAAAAACATATTGAAACCATTTCCCGAACAGCTTTCGACATGTTCAACACAATATTATTCAACGACAGGATTGTCAGGGTGCCCATTGTCATGGCATCCACAGTCCTGTCGTTCCAGTCCATGCTCTGCCCCTCCCTCCACCCCCCCTCTTGCGCGCCGCCGAGCCTTCTGCGATGAGGCCGCCGACGCCGCAGCGGCGAGCCGCCGGCGCGAGCGGCCGGCGCGATCGGTCGGCCAGTGGGGCCGCCCGTCGCTTCCGCGGTGTCGTGCAGCAGAGGGTGCTTCTGATTTAGATCGTGGCGAGAGGATCGGAGGTGTTCGTCCTAGGAGTGTGCCCAGGAGGTGTGATGGCCAGGCTTTTCGGTTGGGGGCTTCCCGAACCCGCCATATAGCAACGTATCGCTCATCTTCCGCCTTCTCCTCCTCACTCCTCCTCACTCCTCCTCCTTCTCCTCCTCCTCCTCCTCCTCCTCCTCCTCCTCCTCCTCATCCTTCTCCTCCCCCTCCTCCTTTTCCTGCTTCTCTCCCTCGCCTCACTTCCCCCCGCCCCTCCTCGTTCCCTCTGGCTCTCCTTCTCTGACCTTCGCCCTCCCCTGCCCCTCTTCCCTGGTTGCGGACCGGTGCTTCTGCCATGTGGCCGACTGGGCTGCAGACCCCCAATGCCGCGCTCATTCACAGGGTTGTTGCCGCGACGCCCGCGTGTTCGCGTGGAGAGAGTGAGAGGATGAAGAAGGACGGGAAGGGGAAGAGGAGAACGAGAAGGGGAAGAAGGGGCAGGAGAAGGAACAGGAAAAGGAGGAGGAGGAGGGATTATGGAGGAGGGGCATGACGGAGGAAGATGGAGGATGGACGACGGTGGATGAAGGAAGAGGATGGAGGATGACGATGATGATGATGATGATGATGATGATGATGATGATGATGATGATGAGGAGGAGGAGGAGGAGGAGGAGGAGGAGGAGGAGGAGGAGGAGGAGGAGGAGAAGGAGGACGGGGGGCGCCGAAGGGAAAAGAAGCAGGAGGGGGCGCGCCCGAGAGAGAGAGAGAGCGTCGTCGACAAAGTGGCGGGATCCAGGCATGCATCTTGCTCGAACGAATCGAGCAGGACGACGTCGGGAGGGAGAGAGAGAGAGAAAGAGAGAGAGAGAGAGAAGGAGCGAGAGCGAGAGAGAGAGAGAGAGAGCGTTAACTATAAAGTGAGAACAGAGAGCGGATGGATTCGGTTTGTGTTCGGGATTCGGTTTTCTGCTACGTATGGGGCCAACGGGACCTGGCGGACAGCGACGACGACGACGACGAGGGCGACGAGGACGAGGGGGAGGAGGAAGAAAACGACGACGAGGGGGCGGAGGGACAGCACCCCCATCCGTCCTATCGGCCCAAGCCAAGAGCAAGGGCAGAAGAAAGGAACGCATCGGAGTCACATTCGAACCATATTGACACAATCTTGGGGTCGTCAACTAGGGTTTAAAAGGGGTCATCTGGGGGCAATCTCGAGGTCGTCTTGGGCTCATGAGGTCGTCCCAGGGCCACCTAACATCGGGGTCACGCGGTAGCCTGAGTCAGTCGGAAGACAGTGGGTTCGTCCCGGTGTTTTTGGGGGGCCGCAGGGTCGCTCTGGGGTCATATTGGAGCCATTGCTTAGCAGGGGTGGGCATCTTGGGGCAACAGGGGTAATCTCGTGATCCTTTCAAAACCCTGTTGGGTCAACCTTGGAATCATCTTTCCGTTGCTGCCTCTCTCGTTGCTGTTGCTACTGATGTTGCTGTTGTTGCTGGCGTCGATGCTGCTGGTGCTGCCTGGGCTGCCCGTGGTGCTGGTGCTGCTGCTGTGTAAAATTTCGGGCCCTCTTGGAGCCATCTTGGGGGCCTTCTGGGCCTCTTGGGGCCCTGCGGGAGCCCTCTGACGGCCCTTGAGAGGCTTCCGAGAGGGCCAAGAATTCAACACACATTTAATACAAACCGCCTCCTTATTGGATAGCGTTTTGTGTTAAATTTGTGTTGAAAATTGGGTCATCTTGGAGCCATCTTGGGGCCCTCCTGGGGCCCTCCTGGAGCCCTCGAAGGGCCCTAAGAGACCTCCAAGAGGGCCAATATTTCAACGCACATGTAAGACAAACCGCTTCTTCATTGGAGAGCGTATCGTGTCAAGTTTGTGTTAAATTCCGGGCTCTCTTAGAAAACCCTAATAAAGGCCCAAGAGAGATTCAATAAGGTCGCAAGAGAGGGCGTTTTTTAGCTTCGTCGCGGGGGGGTCACCATGTATCCGCTCTTTGTACAACTGCTTCCAATGCGGGGCTCGGCTTGAGGCTCGGAAGGCCTTCAGGAGGGTTCCAGCCTGAGGTATCTAAAGACTTCGCGTGAGCTTCGAGTGCGATTGCGCTGCTCCAAGAGCGCTCCAAGACGCTCGCAATGGCTTCAAGACGGCCAAAGAGACCTTACAGACGCCCCCGGGGGCTCCAAGAGGACCCCCCAGGGGCCTCAAGAGACCCAAATCACAGTTCTTTAATTGTTACTGAAGGATTTTAGCGTTCTCGGTTTTTCGGGGTTCCAACGTTCCATGGAGAGCCAAGAGGCCACCAGGATCGGCCCAAGACGGCCCAAGAGGCCCCCGAAGAGGGCCCCAAGACGACCCACGAGGGCACCAAGACGACCCATCAGACAGTGATGAGGCCCATAACGCGGCCCAAGAGGCCCCCAGGCCGGCCCCAAGAGGGGACCCAGGGGGCCACCGGAACTCAGGTTGTGAGATTTTGTCCATCAGGATCGCCTTTTGTGAAGCGGCGTGGGGGCATGCGGAGAGCCTTCGCAAGTAGACGCGGCGCCGGGGTCACCATGTATCCGAAAGAATTCGTCAATTTCTGAGACGATTGACAGGGGTCTATTGGGCGCCTCTTGAGATATGTTGATGCTTCTTGGGGGTTTCTTAGGGCGTCTTGGGGGGGCCCTTCGGGAGCCTCTTGGGGGCTTGCTGGGCCCCCGAGAAGACTCCAAGAGGGTTCCGAAAAAAGTCGGGGCCACCCGGAAATGCTGCAAAACCACTTCCGGGTGACCCGGAGACCTCTCGGGGCCCTCTGGGAGCTCTCTTTGGGGAAGACGGCTTGGGATCGCTCATGGAGGCCCAAGAGGGCCCCGAGGAAACTCCAAGAGGGTTCCGAAGAGTCTCCGGGTCACCCAGAGATGCTGCAGCACCATCTCTGGGTGACCCGGAGACCTCTCGCGTGGCCCTCTTGGAGCTTTCACGGGGGTTCTCCTATACGGCAAGGGGGGGGGGCGGCTTCTTCGGGCCTGATGGGGGCCTCTCGGGCGCCTCTTGAGGTCTGTTGGGGTTTCTTGGGAACCTCTAAGTGCCTCTTGGGGGTCCTCTTGAACCCTTGAAGCGTCTTCTCGGGCTTGTCTTGGCACCCACTCGGGGACCGAGATGCGAGATTGTTATTTTTGTTGCTGCTGTTGTTGTTGCTGCTGCTGTTGTTGTACTTGGTGTGCATGCTTTAGTAGTAGTAGTAGTAGACGTAGAAGTAGTCGTAGTTGTAGTCGTCGTCGCCGTCGTCGTCGTCGTCGTCGTAGTAGTAGTAGTAGGAGTAGTAGTAGTAGTAGTAGTAGTAGTAGTCGTAGTCGTAGTCGTAGTCGTAGTCGTAGTCGTAGTCGTAGTCGTAGTGGTAGTAGTAGTAGTAGTAGTAGTAGTAGTAGTAGTAGTAGTAGTAATTAGAATCAAAGTAGTAGTCGTAGTCGTAGTCCCAGTCCTAGTCCTAGTCCTAGTCCTAGTCGTAGTCGTAGTCGTAGTCGTAGTCGTAGTCGTAGTTGTAGTCGTCGTAGTAGTAGTAGTAGTAGTAGTAGTAGTAGTAGTAGTAGCAGTAGTAGTAGTAGTAGTAGTAGCAGAAGTAGTAGAAGAAGTAGAAGTAGAAATAGTAGTAGTAGTCATAGTAGTAGTAGTAGTAGTAGTACTGCTACTAGTACTAGTACTAGTACAAGTAGTAGTAGTAGTAGTAGTAGTAGTAGTAGTAGTAGTAGTCGTCGTAGTAGTCGCAGTAGTAGTAGTAGTAGTAGTAGTCGTAGTCGTAGTCGTAGTCGTAGTAGTAGTAGTAGTAGTAGTAGTAGTAGTAGTAGTAGTAGTAGTAGTAGTAGTAGTAGTCGTATAGTAGTAGTAGTAGTAGTAGTAGTAGTAGTAGTAGTAGTAGTAGTAGTAGTAGTCGTAGTAGTAGTAGTAGTAGTAGTAGTAGTAGTAGTAGTAGTAGTAGTAGTAGTAGTAGTAGTAGTAGTAGTAGTAGTAGTAGTAGTAGTAGTCGTAGTAGTCGTAGTAGTAGTAGTAGTAGTAGTAGTAGTAGTAGTAGTAGTAGTAGTAGTAGTAGTAGTAGTAGTAGTTAGTAGTAGTAGTAGTAGTAGTAGTAGTAGTAGTAGTAGTAGTAGTAGTAGTAGTAGTAGTAGTAGTAGTAGTAGTAGTAGTAGTAGTAGTAGTAGTAGTAGTAGTAGTAGTAGTAGTAGTAGTAGTAGTAGTAGTAGTAGTAGTAGTAGTAGTAGTAGTAGTAGTAGTAGTAGTAGTAGTAGTAGTAGTAGTAGTAGTAGTAGTAGTAGTAGTAGTAATAGTCGTAGTAGTAGTAGTAGTAGTAGTAGTAGTAGTAGTAGTAGTAGTAGTAGTAGTAGTAGTGGTCGTAATAGTAGTAGTAGTAGTAGTAGTAGTAGTAGTAGTAGTAGTAGTTGCTGTTGTTGTTGTAGTTGTACTTGTAGTTGTGGTATTTGTAGCCGTAGTAGTAGTCGTTGTCGTCATCGTCGTCATCGTGGTCTTCGTTGTTGTTGTGGCTGTTGTTTGTTGCTGCTGGTTTGTTGTTGTTGCCGATGGTGTTGCTGTTGTCGTTGTTGTCGTTTGTTGTTGCGGTTCGCTGTCGTGCTATGTATAGTCCATTTTAAGGGTAGACGCGCACGCCATTGCACCAGACCGAGTGTACCACGCAATTTGCGCACCACATATTTTCCACCACGTAGATTGCACCACGTCGACTGCGACTCATACATGCCACAACATGCATTGCACCGTTTAGGTTGCACCACGTCGATTGCGCCCAACCAGTTGTGCACCATAGATTGCTAGCCATGTTTGGTGGACGCGAATGGCCTGATCCCTGGTTTCTGATCCCCGGAATGGAACGCGACCCCTGTCGGAGCGGGTGTTTCCAACACGAATCATCACATGTTTGGGCGGCGAAAACAGCCTGATCCTTGGTATCTGATCCCAGGAATGGAACGCGATCCCTGTCGGAACGTGCTGTTCCAGTAGAAGCCATCGCGTGTTCGGGCGGCGAGAATTGCCTAGTGGTGGTTCACGTGGATAGCAAAGCCTAGTGGTGGTTCACGTGGATAGCAAAGGGCGCGCGCGTTCCGACAGGGATCGCGTTCCATTCCGGGGATCAGATACTAGGGATAAGGCACCTTTCGCCGCCCGAACATGCGATGGCTTCGACTGGAACCGCCCGTTCCGACAGGGATCGCATTCCATTCCGGGGATCAGATACCAAGGATCAGGCTGTTTTCGCCGCCCAAACATGTGATGACTTGTATTGGAACCACCCGTTCCGACAGGGATCGCGTTCCATTCCGGGGATCAGAAACTAGGGATCAGGCTTGTCTCGCCGCTCAAATATGCGATGATTTGAATTGGAACCGCCCGTTCCGACAGGGATCGCGTTCCATTCCGGGAATCAGAAACCAGGGATCAGGCCATTCTCGCCCTCCAAACATGCGATGATGCAACCCCAATGGTGCAATGCATGTTGTGGTATATATGTGGGGCAGTCTACGTGGTGCAACCTAAGTGGTGCAAAAGATGTGGTGTTGCGCAAACTACGTGGTACGTCTTGTACAATATATATGGTGCCATGTGTGTTCTTGTTTGATGGCGTGCGCGTCTACACGTGAAATCACGGCGTATAGCACGACAGCGAACCGCAACTACCAACGACAACAACGACGTCAACAGCAACAGCAACAGCAATAACAACAACAGCAACAGCAACAGCAATAACAACACCAACACCACGAAACATCACCAGTAACTAACACGAGCAACCGCAGCAACAGCAGCAACAACAACATCAACAACATCATCAACAATAACAACATCAACAACAGCAACAACGACAACAACAATAGCAGCAGCAACAACAGCAACTACAACTACAACAAACGACAACAACGACGACAAGAGCAGCAACAACTACAGCTACAACTACAACGACACATGCAACAACTACAACAACACCAGCAGCAACAACAACAGTAGAAATAACAACATCGCTTCTCGGCCCCCGAGAGGGTACCCAGGAAGTCCTGAGAGGCCCCCAAGAAATCCCAACTGACCTCAAAGGCGCCCGATAGGCCCCCGTCAGGCCACCAGAAGCCGCCCCCTCCTCCGCGTCCGCATCTCCAGGAGATCCCCCCCACCCTTCCGCCCTCCCCACCACCGTCTTGGAGCCCCCAAGAAAGCTCCAAGAGGTCCCCGAGAGGTCTCCGGCACACCCGGAGATGGTGCTACAGCATCTCCAGGTGGCACGGAGGGAGTCTTTTGGGGATTTCTTGGAGTTTTCTCGGGGCCCTGTTGGGGCTCCTTTTTGGGGCTCCTTGAGCGCTCCCAAATCGTCCTGGAGCCCCCCAAGAGAGCTCCAAGAAGGCCCCGAGAGGTCTCCAGGCCACCCAAGAGACTCGGCGATCGTCTCAGACATGTACGAATTCGTACAATGTTCGGATACATGGTGACCCAGGCGCCGCGTCTACTTGCGAAGGTTCTCCGCATGCCCCCACGCCGCTTCACAAGAGTTCCGGTGGCCCCCTGGGTCCCTTCTTGGGGCCGTCCTGGGGGCTATTTGGGTTGCATTGTGGGCCTCATGGGTCGTCTCGGTGCCATCTTGGGTCGTCTTGGATCCCTCTTCGGTGGCCTCTTAGGCCGTCTTGGGGCGATCCTGGCGGCCTCTGGGGCCGTCTTTGAGCATTGGAGAGAGAGAACGCTAAAATCCGCCAGAAAACCAAAAGAAAAACTATGGTTCTGGCCTCGTGCAGCCCCGTCTTGGAGCAGCGCAATCGCACTCGAAGCTCACGCGAAGTCTTTGAATACCTCCGGTTGGAACCCTCCTGAAGGCCTTCCGAGCCTCAAGCCGAGCCCTGCAAGAGGAAGCATTTGTCCAAACAGCGGATACTCTGTGACCCCCCCGCGTGGAAGCTAAACAAAAATCACTTGTGGGGCCGTCTTGGGTCTCTTGTGGGCCTTCGTGGGGTTCTACTGAGAGGGTACGAAATTTAACAGAAGTTTAGCACAATACGCGCTCCAATAAGAAGGCGGTTTGTCTTAAATGTGTGTCGAATTGTTGGCCCTCCTGGAGGCCTCTTAAAGGCCCTCAGAGGGCTCCCGCAGGGGCCCAAGAGGGCCCAGGAGGGCCCCAAGATGGCTCCAAGAGGGCCGATCATTTTTCACACCAGTTTAACACAAGACGCTCTCCAATAAGGAGGCACTTAGTGTTAAGTGTGCGTTGAATTCTTGGCCCCCTCGGTAGCGCCTTAAGGGCCTTCAGAAGGCCACCGCAGGGACCCAAGAGGCCCACGAGGGCCACAAGAGGGCCCCAAGAAGGCTCCAAGAGGGCCCGAAATTTAGCACAGCACCAGCACCAGCACCACGGGCAGCCCAGGCAGCACCAGCATCATCAACGCCAGCAGTAACAGCTACATCCGTAGCAACAACAACGAGAGAGGCAGCAACGGAAAGATGATCCCAGGATGGACCCAACAGGGGTCTTGGAAAGGATCACGAGATTACGCCTGTCGCCCCAAGATGCCCATCCCTGCTAAGCAATGGCCCCAATGGGACCGAAGAGCACCCCTGTGGCCCAAGAGAACACCGAGACGGACCCATTGTCTTCCGACTGAACTAAGGCTACTGCACGACCCCGATTTTACTCCGAGGTGGCCCCAGAACGACCCCATGAGTCCGAGACGACTTCGAGATTGCCCCAATATGACCTTTTTGAACCCTATTTGACCCAAACATTGTGTCAATATGATTCGAATGTGACTCCGATGCGTTTCTTCCTTCTCCCCTTGCTCTTGGCTTGGGCCGATAGGACGGATGGGGGTGCTGGCCCTCCACCCCCTCGTCGTCGACTTCTTCCTCCTCCCCCTCGTCCTCGTCGCCCTCGTCGTCGTCGTCGTCGCTGTCCGCCTGGCCCCCTGGGCCCCATACATAGCAGAAAACCGAATCCCGAACACAAGCCGAATCCATCCATTCTCTGATGAGTTTACCTGTATCAGTAAATATATCGATGTGAAGCACAGATCATTTTTGTTTGTTCTCTCTCTCTCTCTCTCTCTCTCTCTTGTTTATTGAATAAACAAGAGAGGGAGAGAGACTCATGGGGGGCGAACGAACGTGCCTGGAGAGACAGACGGGGCAGAATGCGCGACGAGGGCAGTGGCCGGGGAGGGGATGGGTGGGCGCATTGGGAGCCCCTTGGGAGGCGGCCAAAGCATGAGGGGGCGTGCGGGGACATGTGGAGGGACAGGACGAGGGTATGTGGAAGTCTGACGGGGGGAAGGAAGAAAGACATGCGAAGAAGGGAAGGAGGACGAAAAGGAGGAGGAGGAGGATGAGGGGAGCAGAAGCGGGAGGGGCAGGCGGGGGGAGGAGTTCGAAGGTGAGTGGAATGGGGATGGGGCGCGAGGGAAAGGCAGCGAGGTGAGGGTTGCCTGCAGAAGCGTGACCAGTGAGGGTGTGGGGACGTTGGCAGGGAAATTCGTTGGTGGCGGCAAGCATGAAATTATGTCCCACGTTCCGCTCTTCGAGTTTGGAGAAGGATCGGCGGGCGGGACTTGTTGCAAAGCTGCGCGTGTCAATTGACAAGCCGCCCCTTCTAGTTTGCGCCCAGCCTTTCTACAGTAGCTCCCAGGAATCTCGATGAGCTTCGAAGCCTCATGCGAGGGCGTGGGATCTCACTTGTATGGCGGTGGAAATCTTGTCCAGGTTTCTGACATTAGCGTTCTCTTGATCGTAGTTTTGATGTTGTGATGGCGGGGGGAGAAAGGTAGGACTAGCAGCGATCGGAAGGGAGCTTCTCTTGCCCGCTGCCAGAATTGCGTGAACCCCATCTTCCCTGGCCTGGAGGAGCTGCACCACCTGAGCGAGGCCGCTGCAGAAATCGCAGGTCACAAAATCACGAGCGCGTTAAACAAGAAGTTGTGAATGCAGATTGGGGTCTGGCCGCCAGGGGTCTACTTGCAGGTCGCCCGCTCCTGCTCTCCCGGTTGGGCCAGGAACACATCTTCCGAGTCGGGGTTCCATCTTGTTCCTCGTACTGCCCTCAACGTACAGCTGAGCCATTTGTCGTTCGATTGCTTTGTTTCATGGGCGACATGTTGAGGTATCCTTCGTTCGCTTCCCGGCCCTGCTGGCACAGACTTGCAGGTCTCGAGGGGTTCTCGTTGGAGGACCTTTGTCTGAGCGAGCCCGATGTCCCCATGAGAACACGGGCGCGGGGTCCCACTCGCAGTGCTGTTCGTGCACTCGCATATCACTTGGCTGGCTCGTGGTAGAACTCTCCAGCGACTGGGCGACACGAATTCGGCAGGCTTATCCTGATGACCCCCCTCAGCGCTTGCCCCCTCAGCGCCGATCAATGCCGACACCCAGCAGCGTTGCTGGTGTACTCGTGCTCAGATGCTCTCGGTGGGGGGCGGCGGCAGAATTCCTTGTCGCTTCGGTAATTTGGAGGACCCATCCTGGCGACCTCACCCTCGACTGAATTCCCCTAGAACTTGCGTGCAACTCAGATAAATGATAATATCATTTCCTCGAAACAAAATACATCAGTTTCAAGAACATGATGTTGAGGAGTTTAGCGTCGGTGGTATTTAAGAGTCTTTCGCCGGCCCCGAGACGGCATTCTACCGACTTGGTGGCGATCCGGGTAGTCTTTTCCCACACCTACTACATTCGAGTTAGCATTGCTGCTGGTACGATTTATCGGAAACGCACACACGCGCACACGCACGCGCACGTGTACGCGCTCAGGCTCGGAATCGGGATCGGACTCAAGCTCGCGTTCGGTCTCGGTCGGGCTCGGGGTCGGGCTCGTGCTCGGGCTTGCGCTCGCGACCGAGCCTGCGCACGTGCGCGCACGTGCACACGCACGCACGCACAGGCGAACGAACACGCACACACACACACACATACATATACACACACGCACACACACATACACACACACTCACAGACAAATACATACACACGCACACACACACACACACACATCCACGCACACACACACAAATGCACGCACGCACGCACGCACGCAAGCACACACACACACTCACACACCCGCACACACACTTTTTGATTCGCGGGTCAAGTGCGCACCGCCCGCACACACACAAACACACAAACACACAAACACACAAACACACACAAACACACACACACACACATCCACACATTCACACATTCACACATTCACACATTCACACAGTCACACATTCACACACACACACGCGCACGCACACGCACACGCATGCGCACGCGCACACGCACACGCACACGTACACGCACACGCACACGCACACGCACACGCACACGCACACGCATGCGCAGACGCACGCGCACGCGCACGCGCACGCGCACGCGCACGCGCACACACGCACGCGCACGCGCACACACGCACGCATGGGCACGCACGCGCGTGCGCACGCGCTCAGGATCGGGCTGCTCGGGCTGCTCGGCTGCTCGGGCTTGTGCTTCCCCAGGCAGAAGATGAATCCAAACCGTGAGTGGAAATTCGCTTAACCGTGAGTGGAAGATCGCTTAACCGTGAGTGATTGAGTGCACGCTGTGAGTGCACGCTGTGTTGAGTGTACGCTGTGAGTGTACGCTGTGAGTGCGCGCTGTGAGTGTACGCTGTGAGCCCACGATATGAGCCCACGCTGTTAGTGCTCGCTGTGTTGAGCCCACGCTGTGAGTGTGAGCCCACGCTGTGAGTGCACGCTGTGTTGAGCCCACGCTGTGAGTGCACGCTGTGAGTGCACGCTGTGTTGAGCCCACGCTGTGAGCGCACGCTGTGTTGAGCCCATGCTGTGAGTGCACGCTCTGCTGAGCCCACGCTGTGAGCCCACGCTGTGAGTGCACGCTGTGGGCCCACGCTGTGAGCCCACGCTGCGAGCCCACGCTGCGAGCCCATGCTGCGAGCCCACGCTGCGAGCCCACGCTTCGAGCCCGCGCTGCGAGCCCACGCTGCGAGCCCACGCTGCTGAGCCCACGCTGCGAGCCCACGCTGCAAGCCCACGCTGCGAGCCCACGCTGTGAGCCCACGCTGTGGGCCCACGCTGTGGGCCCACGCAACGCACCACACGCAACTCACCACACGCAACACACCACGCGCAACACACCACACGCAACACACCACACGCAACACACCACACGCAACACACCACACGCAACACACCACACGCAACACACCACGCGCAACACACCACCACACGCAACATATCACGCGCAACACACCACGCGCAGCACACCACACGCCACACACACGACACGCAACACACCGCGCGCAACGCACCACACGCAACGCACCACACGCAACACACCACACGCCACACACACCACACGCAACACACCACACGCAACACACCACACACCACACACATACACTCTTCACGCAACAGCACACGCAATACATCACATGTCACACACCACACGCAACACACCACACGCACACACGACACGCAACATTCCGCAAGCAACACTCCACACGCAACACACCACACGCAACACACCACATTCAACACACCACCCGCAATACACCACACACAACACACGACACACAACACACCACACGCCACACACCACCCCCCACATCACACGCACACACCACCCACCACCACCCACCACAGACCTCCCACCACGCACCACACAGCACCCACCACGCATCACACACCACATACCACACACCATACACCACACACCGCCCACCGCACACCGCACACCACACGCCGCACACCGCACAACACCCACCACGCGCACACGCACACACATACACACACCCACCACCCCACCACCACAACCACCACCACCGCCAACGATATCGCCACACCAACGCCACCACCACCACCACAATCACTGCCACCACCACTCCCACCACCACCACCACCACCACCACCACCACACACAAACGCACGCACACACACCACAGAGGAAATCACTCTCGGACCGCGCGGAGAAATCCAGCGCGTAAGCAATTCGAGATTCCGTCGGGCCCACAGCGTGCACTCACAGCGTGCGCTCACGGTCTTTCTCACCGGGTGGCGCGCAGCGTGCGCTCACAGCGTGCACTCACAGCGTGCATTCACAGCGTGATTGGCCCACGCTGCTGTGCGTGCCCGCCGTGGTGAGACCACGCTGTGAGCCCACGCTGTGAGCCCACGCTCTGAGTCCACGCTGTGAGCCCACGCTGTGAGTCCACGCTGCGCTCCCACGCTGCGAGCCCACGTTGTAAGCCCACTCTGTGAGCCCACGCTGTGAGTGCACGCTGCGAGCGCACGCTGCGAGCGCAGGCTTGCGAGCGCGCTCATCAGCTCAGCGAGCCCTCGACGCCGCGTGCACTCACAGCGCGCACTCGCAGCGTGCACTTACAGCGTGCGCTCACCGCAGCGTGCACTCACAGCGTGCACTCACCACAGCGTGCACTCACAGCGTGTATTCACCAGTGCGTGGGCTCACAGCGTGCACTCACAGCGTGCGCTCACCACAGCCTGCACTCACAGCGTGCACTCACAGCGTGCACTCAATCACTCACGGTTAAGAGCAAAGCTACTCACGGTTAGGACCTATTCTCTCCCAGGCATGCGCGCGCACGTGCACGCACGCACGCACACGCGCACGCGAGTTGCCCCCCTCTGGGAGAGAGGCGTGATTACAATGCTAGGACCCTCACCCCTGGGCCCGGGGCCCCGCCGCATCCCTCTCCTTCTGCCCTGAAGCTTGGAATGCGCATGCGACCACAAATCGACCCCCGTATCTAGCACGGTTTTGTTGGTAAGTTTGGTGGCCGACTTGGGGTCGCTGGGATGTGCATTTTCGGTTACTTTGCCCAGCTGTGCGAGAACACCTTTGCGCCCCTGGCATGATAGTATGTTTCGAGTTCTTCGAACTTGCCAGACCTTTGTATTTCACATGTTTGCTCACTTCCAAGAGTGCTGCGCGGCGTGGAGCCTTGCCGTCTAGTGGCATTCGGTCCGTCTCGCCACCGCGCCGGGCTCGTGGACCAGAGGCCTCTCAGAGGTTTTGCTTTGATTCGGGAGGCCTCCAGGAAATTGATTGGGTCTTCTTGGAAGTCTATTGGGGCCTCTTGGGGTCCTCTGGGGTGCAGCGTTTTCAGAAGGGTTCGGGTTTATTCCATGTTGGATCCTCTTGGGGCCGTCTCGTGGTCCTCTTGGGCCCTCTTGGGGGCCTCAGCGGCCGTCTGGGAACGATTTCGGAGGCCTACTGGGCCGTCCTGGACGCCCCCCGTACCGAGCAGCTGAGATGCTACGGCAACATATGGGCGGTTTTCCCGCGGACGCCTGTTGGAACAGTTGATGTTTAAAGCCCCAAGTGGGGTGAGGTTCCAGCGGCCGATTTTTTCCAAGGGAAGTGGTTGCAGCAACTTGTGCCGACGACAAGGGTTTGCTCCAGCTCCCAATTTCTACGAGGGGCAGCGGTTCCAGCTCCCCACGGAGGGGTGTCCAGCGCCCAGATTCTGATC
>CAUYUJ010014666.1:220000-231713 GCA_963575745.1 Prorocentrum cordatum
ATGATTGAGCGTTCACCTTATGGTAGCAGCTCGACTGTAGGTAGAGATGCTGGGCCACGCCGAGGCAGGGGAGGGGGAGCAGCAGCAGCGGCTGTGAAAAGCGAGAGCGGCAGGGGAGCGCTGGGCGCCAGGCAGACGAAGCAGACGGTGGAGGGCCTGCGTCATGAGCTGCCGCTCCTCCGCGGCCTCCCTCCTCCTCCTCCTCCGTAGCCATTTTGGCTCAAGGCTATGAACCGTCCCGACGACCGCGAGTCTTTCGGGGCGACCTCAGAGCGCGAGGGAGGTTTTGCTTTGAGGCCACTCTCCAGTTCAGTTCTCTGCTGCCTCTGATCCGAGGACACACCACAACGATTTGCTGCCTTCACCGCGGGAGTTGGGCCCCCGCTTAGTCAGCGCTTCTGATGCCAGATCGTGAGAAGAACGATAAGAAGTCCGATAAGAAGGAAAAGAAATATGGTAAGGTCAAGAAGGGTGGCAAGAGCGAGGGCACCCCTGCCAGGCGTCGCCAAGGTGCTGCTCGCTCCCCTTCTGCTGATGCTGGCGGCAGGTTGTCTCCTATTTCTGCAGCTTCGTCTCCGCCTCGCACACCGCGTACCCCTCGTGCTGAATCGGGTCGCGGTCGGAGAGAGGACACGATTCTTACACCTGGACAGAGATCGCGCAGCAGCCGAGGAGGAGTACCTTCTCCTGGTCCAGTGCCCCGTGGAGACGCACGAGCACAGGCTGCTGCTGCCACCCTTCAGGAGACGGAGCTTCTGGAGTCACTGGACGCTGCCCCTACCTTCCCCTCGCAAGAGTTTAGCCGTGGTCTCAGCGGAGCTTCCTCCGCGAGTGCTGGACCCCAGTCATGGCCTGCTCCATCATCTGTCCATCACCTCGCGGGGCGCTGGCGTGGCATGGCAGGTGGCTTGGGCGACGGCGCAGGTGCAGCTGCTGCCGCTGCGCCGCCCGCTGCTGGAGGCCCTATCCTGGACCCGTGGGCGCAGGCGAATGCACACGGTATCGCTGAGCAGGTCCAGACTGAGATCGCCGCCAGCATCCAGAGGATTGCTCATGAGGAGCTGGGCAAGACTATCGATGCCAAGATGCCTGGGATCGTCGCTGGCGCCATTCAGCCTCTGTTCAAGAAGTTCGAGGAGCAGGTGCAATCGCAGCTGTCGGCGCACCCTCGGAGGATCGGTGCGGCCGAGTCGGACATCTCAGAGCTTCGTCGAGTGCAGGCCGAGTATGAAGCGAGGTTCAAGGCGCTGGAGCAGGAGCTGGACCTTTCGAGACAGAGGGTGCACGTGCCTATCGCTCTTACTATCTCGCACTGGCGAATGGGAGCGCGCTGTGGACAGGACCATCTTGCTGGTGCGTGCCCGCTCCGACGTTGGATACGAGGCCGTTGCTGCTAGTTTGCAGTCGTGGCTCCAGGATGCATCCTACACGCTCGGCCAGGAGGTCAAGTTGGAGGGTGAGCAATTGGCGCGATCCTTTACCCTCAAGTTCCAAGGTGCTGCTGCTGAGCGCAGGGCAGGTGCGGCATTGGCGGCCATTCGTACTCCAGCTGGACAGTGGCGATCTTTCGTGGCGAACGACCCCAGCGGTCGCCCTGTGGCGCTCTCGGTCTCAGCCGACAAGAACCGTAATGACATTTCGCGCGAGATCACCTGCAAGAAGATCAAGAATGCCTTCGCTGCCAGATTTGGTCGCCCAGTATATGTTGACCGTGAGGCAGGAGTGCTCTCGATGGGATGGGGGCGCTTGCTCAAGGTCGAGGTTCACCCGACAGAGAAGCCGCCCTTCAAGTGGAACTTGGACGCGCTCGCCAACTTACACGTGCAGGGACGGGAGCTGGAGGACCTCGCCATCGAATCGCTGGGCATACGTGAAGTTCAGTGGAGTGGGTAACAAGATCTTCGAGGGCGTGGACTCGCTCTCGTTCTGCACGTGGAATGCACGTGCCCTTACACACTACAAGTCACAGATCATGAACTACAAGCTCGGTGAATTGCAGAAGTTGGTGAAGTTATCATCGATCGTTGCTCTTCGTTGCTCTTCAAGAAACGCACTGTCCAGGCCTTGACGTGGAAGCACTTCTGCGTCGCTGGTCGAAGTCGCACTACTTCTTTGACTCTCCCCCCCTGCCCCGCGGAATGGTGGCGTGATCACGATCGTCCCGCGGAGCTCTCTCATCGTGGACGTCAGTCCCAAAGTTTTTGTTGATGGGCGGGTGTTGCTGGTGACTATCAGTACTGCTGCTCATACGTGGTACCGCTGGAATGTTCACGATCGCGGCATCACCACGGAGGAGATGAAAGCCATTTGTGATGAGGCCCACAGGCAAATTTCTCGTGCGCTGGCTGATTCCTACCGTTTCTTTGTGTGTATCACGGGCGACTTCAACATCTCCGACGGTGACATCGAAGGGCCTGTTTCGGGCACGCCCGCTCCTGCCTCGTCTCGGAGGTCTGAGGTTGGTTCGCCGCAGGCTCAGCGTCGGCACGAGGCAGCTTGGCGAAGAGTTTGGAAGCGGATGACTGAGTATGATGCTGCCAGACCGACGCACTGGCACCGACCCAATCAGATTTCATCCCGCATTGACCGCATCTTCCTTTCTGTGCCGACATGGATTGCGATTCGTTTATGGCAGTCTGTCTCCCTGGCAGCTGAACCCGAAGAACTGGAGCGTCGTGAAGTCAGTGGTCATTCACCATTGTCCTTGTGCTGGTCTTCTCGTTCTGATGGGGAACGTGCAAGGGTTAAGCCGATTGCTGGCTTCATCACTCGCGACCCCGTCTATGCCGAGATGATGCAGGCCTTTGAGAAGGCGGCCAAGCTGGGCGAGTACGACTGGCCTGCTGACACTCTCACTAGACTAGCAGTGCGTGCGCGACGGGCCGCTGGGCGCGCTGCTCGAGATTCGCTCTTGGCTCGTGTCCGTCCTGGGCCTCAGGGGAGAGCGATGATATGGCGATCTGCGTCGCGGGCGGTCAGCAGGCAAGATGGGCACGCTGCTCTGGCTCTTCTGCTTCGTCATCCTTGGCTTCGAGGGCACCTTCAAGTCGACGAAGGCCGTGTTCTGGCATTTCAGAGTGAGGCTTTTGCCATTGCCTTCAACGAGGCCCAGCCGGCCTCTGCGAGGGCAGAGGTCCCCCGCGCCCAATTGTCTCAGGGCGCGCAGGCTGCTCGAGGGCTTTCCTCCGCCTCCTCCTCGAAGCGTCTCATCGCCCTGCACAGGAGGGCTCGGCTTTGGGATCCCATGGGCCGCAGGCGTGTCTTGGGAACCATCTCGGGCCCTCTCGGAGCGTCGTCGTCTCCAGAGGCCAAGGCCAGGAATCTGTCTGCCTTCTGGGCGCCAGTTTTTCAGACCCCGTCGGCCCCTGCTGCCGGCGCCTGTCGGTATGATGCACGGTTTGCCTCTCCGCTCAATTTCAAAGATGTGCCCCCGCCCAATGCCAACTTGGCGCGGAAAATCCTGCGGCGAGTGTGCGATTCGGCCCCTGAACCCGATGGTCTCGCCTACAGCACCTGGGCGGTTGGGCGGGCCGCCTGGGTGGTCATGGAAGCCTTCTGGGCGCTCGCGGCTGGGCAGGCTCTTCCGCTTGCTTTCTCTGAGTCCCTCGCGGCCTTCCTGGCCAAAGGAGACAAGCCAGAGGATGCCGAGGCAGTTGCTCTCACCAGGTCCGCGGATGAAACCAGGCCTCTTTCTTTGAAGAACACACGGAATAAATGTGTAGCTGCTGCTATCAACTGGCCTCTCACTTCGATTGTGCAAAAGGTCAGCCCACGCATGCAGAATGGCTTTATAAGGGGGAGGTCCTTTTTTGAAGAACGTGGTTGGGTTGGACGCGTATGCTCGGATTGGTTCTGTCATGAAGGACCCCCCCCCAGCGTGGAAATGCCTCTGAGGATTGGCTCCCCCTCCTGATCTCTTTCGATTACGCTCAGGCCTTTCCCAGCGTATCCCAGCCTTGGCTCCTCGCGGCCTTGCAGTCTCTCCAGCTCCCTCCTGGTCTCGCCATAGCCATCCAATGCCTGTGCCATCTGAATCTGTGCGTCTTCCATGAGGGTGGTGTCCATCTTCCACTCTTTTTCGTACTTGCTGGAGTCCTGCAGGGCTGCCCTCTCAGTGGACCCCTCTTTGTGCTCGCCTCGAACCCATTCCTGTGGGACATGGAGCGCGCGACTGAGGGTGCGAGGCATGCATTCTCGCGCGCGTGTGCTGATGATGTTGGTTCGGTTGTATTCACTGCCACAGGTCTCCGTCGTCTGGCGCGTATCTTTTCGCTTGCCTCCCGCCTCGCCTCTCTTGTCCTCGAAGTCGCCAAATATAAGGTTGCGCCACTGTTCGGGCCATGTGATGCCAGTGTCGAGCAACGTGCGCGGGCATTCATCGCGCGTGCCGTGCCTGAGTGGATTGAGTTTTCGACTGTTCCGTGCTAGGGGTATCTAGGCACGCTAATTGGCCCCTCAGTGACACTTAATGATCAGTGGGAAGCGCCGTGGGCGAAACTTCGTGCGCGTGTGCGTGCCGCTAGTGATTCCTCGGCTGATCTCAGAACAAACGTCTTTTACTTTAAGACCTGTTCTCTCATATAAGGCGCAGCTCTTTCCTCTCCCTCGATCGCTGGCTATCGAGGAAAGGCATCGTTTTGCATCACTATGGAGGACGGCCAGCTCGATTCTTACTTGGGACGGGTGGGTGAGCTTGGGGAGGCGGGGCGGGCCTGACTTTCCATCGAGCTGGGTCCTCGGCTGCGCGTCGCTGATGAGAGCGGCACTAGTATCGATCCCGTCGTGACATATTCAGCTCTCACAGCTGCAGCATGCTATACTTGAATTTGGATCCACGACGTGGCGCTTCTCCCCATCTCTCGCTCCCCCCTTTTGGAAGTCTCCTGCCATTGTCTATTCTCTCAGCCAGGCCGCTGCAGGTTTCCCTCAGGAGCCGCGCCTGGCCAGAGCAGGTGCGGAACGCTGCCTCTTGTTCGAACAAGGCTCGACACCCGACGGCGAGCAGATCATCATTGCAGGCGCGCGCCCCCGCTGGCAGGCGCGCTTCTCAGCCATATTCCAGGAGCATCTTTTCAGTGCCGCCATTGCCCCGATGTTCGACCGTCGCGTTTCGAAGTGGTTTCGTCCGCGGGGAGGAGTGGGCCTGGTGGACTGGGGGGGGGGGATTCGAGAGGGACTGAAGGCGCTTCCTCTGGCCTGGGCCTCGGCGCGTCTAAAGAGCTGGCTAGGCGGTTGGGCGACCTCGAGGAGAATGCAGCGCTCCGGGCGCGGGTGTAGTTTCGGCTGCGTTGCGGATGACTCCGTGTCGCGCTACCTGCTTGTGTGTAGGCCTCTGGAGGCTCTTGTCCGCACCGTGCTTTCGAGGGACGTCCCCGCTGATACGCTCGTCCGCCTTGGACTATTCCCAGTCGAGATCGCACCAGGCCCGAGCGAGGACGCTACATCATGCAGATACAAGTTTAGTTTTGCTGTTGCCTTCTTCTGCGCGCATCGCCTTGCTTCTCAGTTTGGCAGCGCTCGAGTGCGAGCCTCGACGATTCGCGCTGCGATTCGGCTGCCCCTCCAGGGACCCACTGTGCGTTTTTGGGCCCAGAGGTGAGGCGTAGGCACTCGTGGATGAACCCCTTTGGGCACGCTCGACCTCCTGCTTCTCCTCCTGCTCCTCCTTTTTGTTTCTCCTCCTCCTCCTCCTCCTCCTCCTCCCCCTTCCTCGTTCTCCTCTTCCTCCTCCCCCTCCTCCTCCCTCCTCCTTCCTCCTCCTCTTCCTCCTCCTCCTCCTCCCCCTCCTCCAGCCGCCACCCTGGCGCGAGACCGCCAGGGGTGGCCAGCGCGCGGCGGCCATGTGACCCGCCGCGGCGACTGCGAGGGTACCGCGATGGCGCGGTCCGTGGGCCAATGGACATTGCGTGTCATGGGCTTCAACCCGATGTTCGCGACGGGCCAGCGGATGCAGGGGATTGCATTGAGCCGCAGCAACATGTATGCGGTGCTGCTGGCGGGCACACAGGCTTCATCCCGACGGGCATCGGAAGCGCTGTGCCGAAAGATCGGCAAGCGCGTGGTGCTCGAGGCGGAAGCAGGGGTCGGAGCTTTCACCAATCGTTCGACGGGCTGCGCATTGATGCTGGGCTCGAAGTTCCGTGAACAGCACATCTGCCAGACCTGGGCGAGTCCACAGGGCGCTGAAGGCCGAGCACTAGCAGCACGATTGAAGAATGGACAGCTCGACCTGGCATTCATTGTGATGTATCTGCCCCCGCAACCCCGTCACGCCCGCCTCGTCCCCCACTACAAGGCCACCGTCCAGCTAGTTGCCGAGTGGTACGATAACATCCTCCAGTGCCTGCCGAGCAGGTGCACGCCGCTGGTGTACGTGGACCTAAACGACTGGCAGGGGATCAGCCGTATTGCGGGGCAGTGGCATCAGATGAAGTCTTCCTCTTTGGGTCCTGGGCGTGCTCGGGAACAGAGGCGTGGAGGAGCGGGAGAGTTGTTTCGATTGGCGAATGAGCGCCACCACATGTTCACGGTGAGTTCGGGAGGCGCAGAGCTGGATCACACTTTTAAGGTTCGACGGGAGGGAGCAGCTGTATTGACTATTTCTTTGTACCCGTTGGCATGATCGACATGGTTCATCGAGTTTCTCCATTACGTGGGCTGGCTGCTGGGCTCCAAGCATTTCGATGGGGCCCCGCCGAAAGATCACATCCCCATATACATGGAGCTGCATGGCTTGAGATTATCAGAGGATTGAGAGTCACCTTCACTCCACTGCATGTACTGGAATCAGGACGACATGATGAGATGCCTGCGACATGGTGACAGACGAGCCGAATTCTTGGAGGCGGTCGAGGCCAGCCTGTCAGATAGTGAGGACACGTGGAGAGCTCTGCTGCAGCACGGACGGCCTGATGAGTTGTTCAAGCACCTGGACGACACAGTGGGCAGTGCGGGGCAGCAGCTTTCCAGCCACACCGTGTCCAACGACCCGACGTACAGGCAGGAGGCCATGGAGCGCGCCGCATTTCTCCCTGAGCGGGCTCGTCTTCGTCGTTCGCGTCTTGGTATGATCGAGGACTCCATACAGTTGCAGGAATGTGAAGCACGCTTGAGAGATCTCAGTCAATCGCTACGTAGGCAGCGACAAAAGTATCAATGGGAAAGGCGGACCGCCCTTCTGGAGGAGATCGAGGAGGCGTGGCAACATCGCCGCATGGCCGAGGCTATGCGTTTGTCCAGGAAAGCAGCCAGATGTCGGTTCGGGCCGAAACGACGGGACGGGCGACTTCTACGGGGAGGGCTTTTCTCTGAGGATACGCTCCTGGAACACTGGGCCCAGCAGGGCTGCGAGGGGGGAATGCCGGCACGCAAAATCGATTCCGACGCCTGGATGGAGACAGCCCCTGCAGGGGAAACGCCTTACATATCAGTGGAGGATTGCGAACTTGCACAACAGGACCAGTGGAGGGTGAGGAAATACATTCGGTCTGCCAGCAAAAGGAGAGTGGTACCATCGGGGACCCCGCCAGCGGAGCTCTGGCTGATGTGCATGGACCCGTCGAACAACATAGACACCACGCACATGGGGGTAGGATGCAATCGGGAGGTTCCAGAGATGAAGCTGTTTGGGAAGATTCTTGAGGGGGGATTTCGGAATATTCGGACAACCAACAGGACACCGCTGAGATGGCACGTCAGCTCGGGGGCTCAGCTCAGGAAGAACGCGAAACCAGGCCCAGTGGGCCGACGTGCGGTGCACGTCCTCCCGACCCTGGGGAAAGCCTTTTACTCGGGCCTCCTTCGAGCTCCCCCCACGGTCATCGAGCACGGATTCTGTTCAGGCCGACGGCGCGAGGGGGTCATTTTAGTGGTGCAGCTGCTGTGCTGGCGCCTCCGACGTGCGGGCCATTCGTTCGCTTGCACGTATAAGGACATGACGAATGCATTTGCTAGTGGGTTTTGGGAAGAATTGCAACAAACAGTGGATATTCACGCCGAGCCGCACAATGTTGACTTGTGTATCCAACGTTTTCGAAACAGTGTTATTTGGTTGGAGACGGTGGAGGGGGGAGTATACATCAAGACGGGGGAGGGTGGCACGATGGGGGACCCCTTCATCGTCGAAATATTTAGGGGCACCTACTCGCGACCCATCCTGCAGTGGCTTCGAAGGCTGAGGGGGTTAGATCCATCAGCCGCAGGTCTTGTGGCCAGCTGGAAGGAATTAAGAGCGGACGTCGGGGGCTGCCTGTGCGCCGGCGATATTTGCCGTGCGCACGTTGCCTCTCCCCATCATACGGTGGGGCAGTTTTTTTTCGGTCCTGAAGCAGGCTGATGAGGTGTTATCGGAGGAGTTGGCTGAGATAGGCTACGCCCAGAACGTTTCCAAGCAGGAGGTTCAGCTTTGTTTTCAGGGCCCAGGGGCTTTACAGTGTAGACAGTGGGCACGATGGCGGGGACGTGAGCAGATTTCAGGACAATTGAAGGAGGATGTGCGCTACCTCGGGCCGAAAATCAACATGTTGCAGTCGGCGACGGTGGAGATCCGTCGACGGGTTCAGGCGACGGCCGAATCCTACTACTCTCTGGGGCAGATTTGGACCAAGGAAGTTCCGTTCCGCTGGAAGCGGACGCTGTTTCTCAGCTTCGTGCAGAATGCGGCGCTGACGGGATGAGAACCAATGCTGTTGACGCCTCGACATTATCGCGAACTCGACTCGTTGATGGTTCGATACGGGAGGAGGGCGTTACAGGGGAAGGCGGTGGCGACGGTACGCAGCACGGACGCCGACGACGTCAACGTTCAACGACGCATTCGCTCGTGGTCGAATCGGAGGGTGACGCAGCATTGGCGTCTAGCTAGTGCGGAGACGGAGATCCTGGTGAGACGCTTGGGATGGTATCGGAGCTGGGCCCTCTCCCCCACCAATCACGCTCAGGAGCTATGTCTTCTATTCGGGGCCCTGGACCTGGACGAGGGGGGCAAACCGATGATCGGCCGCAGGGTTGTCCCGTCTAAAGCGTCTCCGTGGCTACTTCGAATGCAAGCTGATTTTCGACGTGCGTCGGAACTCCTGGATGAAGGAGGAGTCTGTGCACACCTTGCGCTTTACCCTGGCGGCCTCGCCGATAAGAGCATCGCGAGTTCTGGATCCGAGCGGACTTCACTGAAATACGGTCTCGGGAGCTCTCGATGACGGTACCCCCCATGGGCCACTTGGAGGAGGAGGAGGAACAGCGGGCGGCGGAGTCTGAAGGAGAGGACGGACAGGGACATCACTGGAGCTGCGAGTGGGTCACGGAGGAGGGCGGCTTATGTGCACAACGGTTCCAGGCCAGAAGGGATCTCATGAATCACATGCGTCGTAGGCACAAAGTTCACAATCTATGCTCGACGGTGACCCCTACAAACACATGTATTGTATGCCGACGGACCTTCGCCAGCCAGTCAAACGCATACAAGCACCTCCAGAGAGCCCTGCTGAGCGGATCATGTCCCACCCGTGGTTCGGCAACATTCTCGGAGGTCCAGATCCCGTCGTCGTTGGGGTGTGCGGTATGTGACTACATGGCGTCTGACTTGAATGACCTCTGCAGCCATTTGGCCACAAGCCATCTTCCAGTGGCAGTCGACCCTGCGCTGCACGAAGCTCACGGTCACGAGGAGGGCGCCTTCCAGGGTGATGAGCGAGGAAGGGTCTCTTCCCAAGCCTGCCTGGATGGCTGGCCTGCCATCCGCCCCCGCGGCCAAGAAGGGGCGCAGCAGCGCCCGCGACGAGGCCCGCCAGGTGGCAGGAGGCGCCAACGCATTGCAGAATCTGGTGCTCATCCTGGCCAAGCTCGTCCTCACAGACAGCCGCGCGATCGCGGAGCTCAGCAGCACGGTGCACCGCACGTGCGACATCAGCGCGGATGCGAACTTCGCCGTCGAGAACGAGAACGCGGGCCAGCAGTGCAACGACCAGTCGCAGGAGCTCAAGGCCAAGCAAAAGGCGGGGGGGCAGGTCGACTTTCAGAGCCGCGGACCGCCGTACGTGTCCATTTTCATGCAGGTGATGATGTGGGCCGCCAGCCTACAGGGGAAGGAGGGAGTCACCCATGAGAGGTGGATGGGGGAGGTCAAGGAGTTCTGGGTGGAGAGGCTCTCGAAGATGACGATCTCAGAGGTTGGATGTCTGGTGCTGCACTGGCAGTGGAAACGCAACAAGGGGAAGCAGCAGCAGCAGCAGAACGAGCAGGCTCGTGGGAGGCTCGTCTACGCGATCGACCAAGCTCGTCCTCTGGGCATCGCGACGGTGTCGATGATCGAAGGCATCCTGAAGAGCGTCGGGGCAGAGAGGAAGATCGGCCCAGCACCTCGGGGCCCGCTCGAGAGGGATGCGTCGAAACTCTTGTCAGAGCTCACCAAGGCGTAGGTAGCAGCAGCAGCGGTAGTCAGTTAGCACAGCGTCCTGCGAATTCGTACGAGAGACGTTCCTCCACGAGCCCTCGTGGTGTCAGAAGCGTCGAGTACTTGCGGGGTAGTTTGAGGTTGGCTGAGCTTATTAGGAGAGGAATCGTTCCTGAGAGTGTTTTGGACCCAAGTCCCCCCCCAGTACCCACCGCCTATAGCCCAGGAGTTTCCACCACCCCGACGATTTTGAGGGAGGGGAGGCATCCGAGGCAGAAAGGCACGGGGAAGGGTAAGAAGGGCAGAGGTCGGTAGTAATCCCAGGTCCCCAACGTGGGCCCCCCGTAGGTTGCGTGCCGTGAGGGGGTGCCTGCGGGGGCGGTGCGGCGTCCGTCGTGTGCCACGGGCCGCACTAGATGGTTTGGCGAACGTATTCGCCCCCCAGAGTTCCCCCCTGTAAAGGCTGGCAGGCTGTTGCATAGGGCGGCACGAGGCCACAGAGACGAACTCCCAAGGGCCCGATCCCGATCCCGATCCCCCTCCTCCTCCTCTTCCTCCTCCTCCTCCTCCTCCTCCCGCTCCTTCTCCCTTTTCCTCCTCCTCCTCCTCCTCTTCCTCCTCCTCTTCCTCCTCCTCCTCCTCTCCTCCTCCATCTCCCCCTCCCCCTCCCCTCCCCCCCCCCCCCTCACCCTCCCCCCCCCTCCTCCTCCTCCTCCTCCTCCTCCTCCTCCTCCTCCTCCTCCTCCTCCTCCCCTCCTCCTACTCCTCCTCCTCCTCCTCCTCCTCCTCCCTCCTCCTCCTCCTCCTCCCCTCCTCCTCCTCCTCCTCCGCCTTCCTCCTCCTCCTCCTCCTCCTCCTCCTCCTCCTCCTCCTCCTCCTTCCTCCTCCTCCTCCTCCTCCTCTTTCTCTTCTCCTCCTGCTCCTTCTCCCTTCTCAACCTCCTCCTCCCTCCTCCTCCTCCTCCTTCCTACTCCTCTCCTCCCCCTCCCCCTCCCTCCTCCCCCTCCCTCTCCCATTCACAATTTCACAATCTGAAAATACTCTCCCACTTCCCCTGATGGCGTCCCGAAGATGGCCGACCCCCCCCCGCGTACTGTTTTTTACACACAGGATTCCCAGGAAACGGGTTTTCGCCCGCGTTTTTTTCCAAAATGCTGCTCTCGCTGAGGCGCCGGCCTCATTTCTGCTCCCGAATCGTTCCGAATTGTGCTCCCGCTGCAGCGTGGGCCTCATTTTCGGATCGGTGTTTGGCCTCCGTCGTTCAGGATGGCGTTCTCGCCCCAGCGCGGGCCTTTTTCTCGCGCGCCCATCCGCCCGCCACCA
>CAUYUJ010014666.1:231813-246813 GCA_963575745.1 Prorocentrum cordatum
GCCTTCACGCCCCGCGCCAGGCGCGCCCCAGCGGTACAGCCCCCGCGCCTGCGACCGCCCTCGCTGCGGATTAGAAAGAAGCCATGGGTTTCATCGTCGTCGTGCGCGCGGGCGCGGCTGCGGTTCCGGAGCCGCACGGCGGGGGGTATATCCCCCCCGACCCCCTCCCCCCCCTCCCTCGTAATGCCCATTATCGCCGAGAATAAAGAAACGCGCTCCTATGCGGCCCCTCGATTTCTCGGGGTGGAATTTCGGGGAGGCAACGGGTGTGCGTTATCGGATGGGGGTCCCCGCTCGAACGGGATCCCCGCCTCGGGGTCCGACAACCTGCGCCCATACCTATAGCGCCCTCATCTCCTTGCCCTTCCCCCTTCCTCCTCCCTGTAGGTTTGAGCGCGTGCTGTTCTTTCATCACTGCGAGCTCCGCCATCCTGGCTCTGGACAAGCCTCAGTAATGACTGCGGGCAGGCAGCCATGGGAGAGTGACGCAAGAGAGACGCCGCCCGTGGAAACCACGCGCGCGCTGAAAGGCCAGGTCTGGAGTCCCATCCAAGCAAGAGCGACCTTACACGGGGGCCATGCGAGGGCAGGCGTGAGACGCGGCACGCGAGCCGCGGCCGCGAGCGCAGGGAGGAAAGTTGCGATGCCACCAAGAGAGGTGCCCAGAAGGCTGATAGAGCCAGAGGCCGCGAGACCCACACTGCAGCAACATCGCCGCCCACAGCGGAGGCGCGACAACGACGCCCGCCTAGAAGGTCGCATGGAAAGCAGCCGATGGCTAAGCGGGCAGGAAGGGGAGGAGAGGCACCCCTCGGCATCGCTCGGACGTGTGCATGGCTGGCTCGGCGAGGCCAGCGCCAGCAAAACTGAACCATCTGAGAGCTTACTGGATCATCCTGCGAACAAAGAGCTCACGAAGCCGAGCAATGCACAGGGGATGGACTGTGTGTGAAGACCGCTTATCTCCCCCTTCTACCCATCTATCCTGCAATCCTCTCGGCTCAGGTATTGGACAGCGAGCCCGAATGCTAACGGGCCGCGAGAGGGAAAGAGGGCGCTTTCACCCTCTCGCCCCAATCCTCTACCGACGGATTCGACGGTAGGTTCGACCCTTCGGTTCGTAACCTCCGTTCACATGGACGTCCGAGCGATGGCACCCTGCATGGCGCATCCCCCAACTGCCAGGGGCCAGGGCGCCGCGGCACCGGTGCCGCGGCGCGCGGAAGAGGCACCACGCCGCCGCCGCAGAGTCGGCCGGCAGGGGCGCCGAACGGAACGAGAGGCCTTCGGCCAGCGGGGCTGCAACTTGGGTGCGATGGCGTTGCTGTTGATGATGACGTTGTTGATGATGATGATGATGACGATGATGATGATGATGATGATGATGATGATGATGATGATGATGATGATGATGATGATGATGATGATGATGATGATGATGATGATGATGATGATGGACCCGGCGGCGGGGCTGCACGGGGAGCTGCACCCGGGGGCCAGGAGACGGCGCCGTCCAACCTGGGGGCAAGCGGCCCCGAGGGGGCCAAAAGGGAGAAGCACCGGCAGCGGCCCGCAGCGAGGCGCTGGGCCCAGGAGGGCTGCCGAGCGGGAGGCAGCGAGAGGTCAGGTCCACCAGAGATCGGTCACTGCCATCGAAGCGGGTGCGGAACGAACGTGCACGAAGACCCACAGCGGTTCCTCCCCATTTTGAATAGGTCTCGCTGTCGCTGTCGCCGCGGACGTTGTTCATGTGCGACAGACGGCCGCCCGCCCAACAGAGGCCGCTGTCGGTTTTGTGCCACATCTCTGCTGTTGGGAAGCGTGCCCGTTTTCTCCGTGCCCGCTGCGGGCGTCCGAGAAAACAGACAGGGTGCCGCCAAGTGGCCCGGGGAGTTCCGCTCCCAGGTGGAGGCGCGATGCCGTGCAGGCCTAGGCGGCACCACCAGAGAAGGAGCACCAGGGGGGCCGGCCCGGCTCGAGCTGGGCCCACGAGGAGGGAGACCGACGACCTGGGCCGATCACAGCACCGGGGCCGACGCCGGGCAAGCAGCGGCACGTCAAGTACAGCACAGCACCTGGCGGGCAAGCACAGCACCGGACCGACGCCGATCACAGCACCGGGGCCGACGCCGGGCAAGCAGCGACACGTCAAGCACAGCACGGCACCGGGCCGACGCTGGGCAAGCACAGCACCGGGCCGACGCCGGGCAAGCACCAGGGCTGACGCAGGGCATGCAGCAGCCAGGAGGAGGAGACGGAGGATCACCACCGCCGCAGGGCCGAGGGGCAGGAGGCGCAGGGCCAGGGCCGCCCACCGGCCACTGGCCAGGTGGAGAAGCCAATGCAGCCTGGGAGGGTTTCTCCGAAGGGCTTAGGCGACTCCTCCTCCTCCTCCTCCTCCCTCCTCCTCCTCCTCCTCCCTCCTCCCTCCTCCTCCTCCTCCTCCTCCTCCTCCCTCCTCCTCCTCCTCCTCCTCCTCCTCCTCCTCCTCCTCCTCCTCTCCTCCCTCCTCCTCCTCCTCCTCCTCCTCCTCCTCCTCCTCCTCCTCCTCCTCCTCCTCCCCCTCTTCCTCGGGTCGCCTACGGCCCCAGGGGAAACCGTGCAATACAGCCCAGACGCTGAAATAAGGAACACTTTGGGTTCGGAAGGGGCTCGATGTTCCTTAGTTCCTTCCATGGCCGTTTCTCGAGCCTTCTTCGTCCTCGCAGGCGCTTGTGGGACCCTAGAGGGGCTCCGTTCCTTCTGTGGCGTTCCTTCTTTCAGCAGCCCGACCGCATTTTCCGCGCATTTGGTGAGCAGGTGCGGTGCCTGGGCCAGGCGAAGCAGCCAGGACACAGCACGGGGCAAGGCCCACGGGGCGCGACATTTCGACAGGCCTGAGGCAAGCGTGGGAGAACCGCGCGGCGCGGGGGCGCCCACGCCGGACTGTGCTGGGGGCAGGCGTCAAGCAGGGCGTCAGCACCTTCCTCGGGGCGTGCCAAAATGATCCAGGTGGGCTAACGCCTTCGGGCAGGACGGCGTCTGGTCACACCCGGGCCTCTGGGTGGCGCGCCAATGCAAAGATTAGTCGCCTTCGGCAGGCGTGGCACGAGGAACGCGCTCACACACAAACGTACGTCCCAGGTGCACTCGCCTTCGCAGGAGCCGAGTCACCAGCGGTGCGAACGAGCAGACCCAGCTCAGCGGGCCTGCTCAGAAGAGCAACAAGGTCACGCTTTCTTGATCTGAATGCCACCCTAGTGTGAACAACCAAACGGTCCCTGATGGGAAGTGTGCGCTCGGGCGCCAACATGGGCAGTGGAGGACGATCAGCTGTACTGGAGGGCACCGGAAGCGTGTTTGCTCCGAACTGGCGCACGCAGTGCTGTGGGTGCTGCCGTCCGAGACAGTGGATGCCCCACAAGGTAATTGAAGACGCAAATGGCGAACTGAAACATGTGTGACCTGACCAGTTGTTCTGGTAGTTGTTCAAGACTCTGCGCATCTCTGCGCACACACACACAGATGCGCATTCCAGATTTTCGTTGATACCATTGTTCCAGACGCCTGATCCGCAGAGCCGCGAGCCAGATGGCGGGCTCTCGCGCTCGCACGCACATAACATCACACACGAACGCGCGCACCTTCACACACACGCACACACACACACAAACACATGCGCGCACACGCGCGTACGTGCATGTTTTTTCGTCGCAGACCGTTGCGTTTCATCTGGCGGGGCAGACGGTTTCCTTCAGCTCCCAGCCCCTTTGGCGCGAAAGAAATTATGAAGTTTTGCTCACCCAAAAGATTCACCAGCCCATACGCGTTGCAAGTCGGGGGACGGACGAGGCATGAACAAAGGGAGATGATGCGCCAAAGTGCACAGTGAAGTGCGAACGTGCAGTGACGCTACTGGCGCCGAACTCACGCACATGGTGCCGCTGGAACACCGCTGAAAATGGGGGGCCTCATTGGGGGGCACTTCCAGGGTGCCCCACCAGCCTGTCGGAGAGTGGGAACGCCCACGCACGCACACGCAAGCACATGCCACATCAGCATTAGCAGAATGTGTTCCTGGCATGTCTGAATGAGTTGCCCCAGCATGGCCATGCCAGTACCATGCCTTTCCGGGCGCACGGCGGCGAGATTGTGGGAATTCTGACGGGCATTCTTCTTCTCGCTTGCCACCTCATCTTCATCCTCCCGCTCCTCATCCCTCATCCCCTTTCTCGCGAGGACAGCGCAGCTGCCAGCATGTACTTTTACCACCTTGCGGGCCTGGGCTTGGAGCCTTGGGACTACCAGAGGTTCGGCCTCCTTTCGTTCCCTTCTTTGTCGTTTGTTTTTCTCTGATTCCCCTCCCTCCTCTCCATCTCCTCATTCCTCCCTCCCCTCGTTCACATGTCCATCCTTTCCATCCTTCCCGTCGGCTCTCCCACGTCCAGAGGAGGACATGGCGGCAAGAGTGAGCGAAAGCGCGAGCGAATGAACAGGCGAGGAGTGCAGTTAGAGAAAGGAGGTGGGAGAAATAACGAGAAATAGAGAGAGAGAGAGAGAGAGATAGTGTGAGTGGTATACGTAAGTGTGTACATGTATATGACGTGCGTGCATATGTATTGGTATGTATGTATATATATATATAGATGTACACAAGCATACATCCGGCTGCCTGCGGCAAACGCCGCCACCGTGCTTGTGTAACAGCGTAACAAACATGAATTTGACATCTTAGAATTTCGCGTATCCCCGCCTGCCTATCCAGGGACATTGCCCAGGGGAGCTACCCTTATCGGGAGACCGTGGCATCATTTAGAGAGCTCGGGGAGCATCCGTGTGCCAGAACCCACTTGTATGCCTCTCGGAGTCTCTTGGGAGGTCTCTTAGGAGCCTTTGGGGGAGTCTTGGCGGCCTCATGGCGGCTCTTGGGGGCCTCTTGCGGCGCCTGTGGGCCTCTTGGAGGCCTATTGTGACGTCTCGGGTGCTTCTTGGCGGTCTTCAGCCTCCTGGGGCGTAGAGGGTGCCTCTTGGGGTCCTCTTGGCGGCCTCCTGGGGGCCTCTCGGAGGCCTCTTGGAGGCCTCTTGGGGGCCCCGGGGGGCCTCTTGGCCCCGTTCGGGGGGCGTGTTTTGACCCCGCTCGGGACGGCCTGGCTTTGGCCCCTCATTTTTAGAATGTTGAACCTGAATCTGGAAAGTGGCACAACATCATCTCCGGAGAGGGGGAGCGATTTTCGAGGGGCGTCGAGGGGGGGGGGGGGCGGTCGGCCTTGGAAAGCAAAAAAAAACCAAACAACAGAGGAAAGAGACAGAGAGGGGGACAGAGGGAGAGAGAGAGAGAGGGGGATAGAGAGAGAGAGAGATGGGCTGGATGCAGGTGGCTACCAGAGGCGGATCACTCCTCCCCCCTCCCCCCATCCTCCTCCCTCCCCATATCCCCCCGCGTGCTGGCTGGCGTTTCCATTTCCAGAGTTTCGTATGGCGGGCGCTTGTGGCCGCACCGGGCGCTGGCTGGCATTTCTGGATGCACGCATGGCTTGCACCACACACGTTGCAGCGCGTCGATTCTCATTTCCAGAGAAGAAACCCCCTTGGAGGCCGCGGCTAGCGCCTCCCCTTGCGCATTTGTTTTCACAATTGTTCTGGATGATCTTCCGCCCTAAGTATGAGCTCGTATCATCCCTGCCAGTTCCCTTATCGGCCGCCCCCTCATCCGTGTCAATCAATAATCTGTGTCGGTCGACCTCCAATCATTTGCCCCTCGCCATGCTTGTCTCTTTGTTTCCTCCCCTACCTAGTTTACCTCCCAGCGCTTTATTTTGGTTTGTTGTTTCTCTCTCTCTCTATTCCCCATGCCTCCCTCGTTTTCGTTATATGCGATATACATACTCACACGTATACAATTTTGTATGTGTATGTATACACATATATACATATGAATGGGTACGTATGTGCGTATAGATATATAGAGATATATCGACAAATGTACCCTCATTGTTTTTTCTCTCTCTCTCTCTCTTCGTCTCTTGCCCGTTGCATCCACCGCTGTATCTGCGATTGCTGCTGCAGCCCTTTGCAGAGAAGCCCTGCTCTGGCTCACCGCCGCGCGCTGCAGCGAAGCCGCGCGCAGAGGCCAGACCTCTCGGACGATGACTGCATCAGGTCGTCCAGCCGATGTGTTCCCTTGCAGCAAAGAGTGGATTTCACAGAGGAGGAGGAGAAGAGGGATGCTGACATGTCAGAGCCCCGAATCATCAGGGCTAACTCGGCTTCGTTTTTTGGGATTCCGAACCCGAGTTACCCCGGGCCCAAGTTACCCCAGATAATTCGGGCGTCCAGAGCCCAAAACCATCAGGGGTAATTCGGGTCAGGGCTAACTCGGGTTCGTTGTTGGGGAAGCCAAACCCGAGTTACCCCGGACCCGAGTTACCCCGGATAACTCGGGCGCCCGAACAGGAGAGAACGAGGGGTGGGCATACATTGGTCACAGGCAAGGTCCAGCTGCTGCAAGCACAACGCACACGACCGCAGCACAGCAGGGCATGTTTCGCTCCAGTGGTTGGAAGCATGCAGCGCTTGCGAGGCGCGTCTGCTTATCATGAAGGATGGTCGATCGTCAGAGGGCGAGTTAAATGCGCACGACGAAGATTCTACTGGAGTGGGGAGGGGGGGCGCGAATGGTCCAAACTCCCAAGAACGGAAGTTCAAGTTTTCGCTTAGGGTATACATAATTCGCATCCAGCAAGTTGGAATGCGATTATTTTCGTTGCACGTGGTTCTTCCAGAAAAGTCATGGAGTATAACAGGCTCCTTTGAGGGGCGTGTGGGTCTTTCTTGAGGATCTCGCGAGTATTCGGTGCAGTCTCTGGGCCTCGTGTAGGCTCGGGAGGTACATGCTGTAGTCGGGGGGGGAGAAGTTCCTTGAATTCTAAGCTGCTGCTTGCTTGCGGCCGTGATCATGACGGCCAGGACGATATTGAATACGACACTGGTCATGACGACGGTCGGGTCGATGACGGCTCAGAGGATCAGCGTGGCGATGGTGATCACATGGATGACGCAGATGGTGATCAAGATGACGATTACCAATCGGATGATCGAGATGATAATCAAAATGATGATCATGGCGACGTGCCCACTCCTTTCCCCAAAAACTCTCCTAGTCAAGATGTTCCCTGGGCTTTAGAATACCTTTCAAACGCCTCTTGTGGGACTTCTTAGAGGGCCTTTGGAGGCCTCCTGGGAGCCTTTCAGGAACCTCTGGGGGCTTCTTGGGGCCACCTTGTTGCCAGCCACGGTTTTCCTCAACGACCGGGTCCCGACGTGGAGACTTTTGGAGGGCGTCTTGGGGCCATTTTGGACCGTCTTGTGGCTTTCTTAGGGCCGTTTTGGGTCGTCTTGGGCCCCCTCGGACTTACGGCATGCTCTTTGGGGTCGTTTTGATGCGATTTTCGTGGCCTCTCGGACAGTCAGGGGAGCCCGGCAGACGGAAGAACCGAGTAGGAAAATTAACGTTGCTTGCATTTGGAGGACCTCTTGAGGACCCTGTTTGGCCCGTTTTCTGGCACTTGTGGAGTGTATCGGGCCGCTCGGGGCTCTCGCGGAGCCGTTTGGCCGCCCTCCTCACTGCTTTTGGCCCGATGTGTGGCTCTTGCAGGGGCGTCCCAGAGGCTCAGAAGGCCGAGGGGACGCTCTGCATGGGCGTAGAAGAGGTTCGGGGGCTCCGAAATTCGGTTGGGAGGGGCTGGATTAGGTTGCCCCCCCGCCGGGTAAACAGATACCCGCTTCCTGCTTGACACGAGATTCTAGATTCTTCGAGCCGTTGTGGTGAGGTTGCGCTGGCCACGCACCTGATCTGAAATGGTTCCCTTGCGCCGCGTTGAGCGCAATTATTCAGGTCGATGTGGCGCCTGACTTGCTACACGTACTTCCCACGAGCCCCGATTGGATGCGAGGCGGGGTCTGGGCGGCGGGCAGGCCTCGTTTGCACGTTGTGGATCCAGACTCTGCGTAGTGTCTACCTACTTGCTTCATGTGAGAATGTGTGTGCGTATGCGTGCGTCCGCCAGTGCGTGAATGTGTGTGTGCGTGTGTGTTTGTGTGTGTGGTGTGTGTGCGTGTGTGTGTGTGTGTGTGTGTGCGTGTGTGTGTGTGTGTGCGTGTGTGTGTGTGTGTTTCGCATGATGTAATTATGGCTCCCGGTTTTTGTCCTCTGGGACGTGTGAGTTTGCCTTGCGACTCACGGCGTTTAGGCACGGAATCTGGCTTCCGTGTCTCGGCCGCAGGAGCGGGAAAGCCTTGCTACGTAGCCGCGGTTGCGCCCATTTTAGTTTACTTGCACTGGCCATGGTCTCGCGTGGCGGCTCGCCTATTGCAGATTGGCCTTCAGGGGATTCCAAGCTTGCCTAGTGCATGTTGTCGGGTACCAGTACAGTGGTGTGTTCGTGGAAAAGAAGAAAAAAGCGCTTTGTCGCTTGCCCGTTTGTCTTGCTCTGAAACATGCGGCTGCTGGATTGCTTGCACCGCTGCTTCAGTCTTGTGTCATCGTACTTCTACGGCGCGTTGCTGCGCGCACTTGCCGTGTGTGTGTGTGTGTGTGTGTGTGTGTGTGTGTGTGTGTGTGTGTGTGTGTGTGTGTTCGCGCGCGTGTGTATGTGTGTATGTATACCGCCTGCGGGCGCACGTCTCGGCCCTTGCACCTGCCTGCTACAGTTCGGGCACTCTCCCTTCCCTGGCTGGCCGGGCATTACCTTCCACGATGCACGCCCGTTTTGCTTCTCGCGTGCTCGCCTTCTGCAGCCACTCCCCCTCCTTCTGCACCCGACTCGCCCTGCGCAGTCCACCCCTCTGCACGCGACTCGCCCTGCGCTCGACTCGCCCTGCGCAGTCCGCCCCTCCGCACGCGACCTTCGTCTGCACGCGACCTTCTTCTGCGCGCGGCTCGCCCCGCGCAGTCCGCCCAGCTGCAGTGTCGGGTGCAGCCGGCGCCGCGCGTGCGCCGCCTCAGCTCCCGCTGCCGTGACGTGGCTCGGCCGCGGGAGGGAGAAGAAAGTGTGTGTGTGTGGGTGTGTGTGTGGGTGTTTGTGTACGTCTGTGTGTGTGTGCGTTGGTCCCCTCCCCCGGCTGGCGCCCCTTGTAGTCCTTTCCCTTCCCTCCTGCATGGTGGCTGAATTCGCCCGACGTTGCCCCGTTTCGCTTTACTCGCCAGCGCAGTCCCTCTGCCCAGCCGCTGGCGCAAAAGTGTGTGGGTGTTTTTGTGCGTCTGTACGCGTGCGTGTTCGCAAATTCAGCGACGCAAGAGCACGGGGCCGTCTTCGCCGACATGGGCGCGTAAGCTGCCCGCGTAAGGTCGCGCGTAAACGCCCTCGTCTCCCATGCAGCGTGCCGCGCTGGCGGCCCGCGTCAGCTGCGGCGTAAGGTCGCTAGGCCATGTCGCGTAAGACCTGTTTGTTTTCGTCGCCCACGTGTGTATCATGTGTCATGTGTGCGTGCCGCCTGAGCTCCAGCCTTATCCTGCTCTTGCTCGCACTCTGTCGCAGCAGGTTCCACGGTGCCCCAGCCAGCCGGGCCCCCCTTCAGTTGCTGACGGTTCGTGTGTCCCCACCAGCCTGCCCTGAAACGGTTGCCAGGCGGGCTGCCGTGGTCCAGAGTGTATTACGGGGTAGCAGAAATGGTTGTGAAACAAACCGGGGGGACACGGATCAAACCAAGAGGGGGCAGGGCAGTCGGGCTTCCGAGGCAGCTTACCCTCGCCTATTTCAGCGCTAGCTCAGCACATCATAGTCTAGCTCACACTCGCGTCGCTTAGCCCAGTCCAGCCTACCCCTGATTGAACCTACTTCCGCTCGGCTGAGCTGGATTTCGCTGAATTCGGCGTGGCGTAGCGCAGCATGGGCTACCATAGCGAAGCTTGACACAGCTCGGTGTTGTTTGCTTTGGCTTGAGATGCATGCGCACCTCCTCCCTCCAACACACCCCCATCACAAAAAAAGCGTTGGGCTTCCTTTGAAGTTAATGATTTGCGGAACAATGCGTAGTGTAAGCCCTACTTTGGGAAACTCTGATATAATATCAGCCAGCGCTGACACCAAACAATGTGTTTCTATCAGTATATGTTGTGCAAGCTAGGGGAGCAATCTATGTGGTACAGTTCACCCGTTACCAATGGGTTGTCAATTCCACGAAGTCGGCAACTTCCTACGGTCGTGAAAACATGCCACCCACCTACCCGCAATTTGGTTTACAGAACCCATGCAGCGGCGCTTGCGATGCCTGCTTGGCGCTGGCTGGCGCGTCTTTGCGGCCGCACTGGCGCGCGCATGCTCGCGCGCACAGCGGCCAGCTAGTCTGGCGCGACCGACGCGGCCGTGGTGGCGCTGACCGCTGGGGACTTCCCGGCGCGTCTTGCAGGCCGCGCTGGCGCGCGGGCTCTTCAGGGCGAGTCGGTGACTAGGGTGGGCGGGGTATCATGGCGACGTCGACAGAGGCAGACACGATGATGATAGGAATGGTGCTGGTGACGATGATGACGACAAAGCCAATGACGGCGCCGATGCTGATGAAACCGACGCCAGTGATGTTGTCCACGTGCCGGCGACGAAGGTTTCGGAAAAGATTTCGACATGCGTATTTACGCGGCCGACGGCGCGAATGGGCCGCATGGTATTAGATCACCCCCGGTTATGAGAGGTTGACCCAGTAAGTGCTTTCAAACCGGTTCAGTCGTTGACGGGGGGGCGGTTAGTGGTGGAACGTTTTTGCCGTTATTCATCGTTCCAGGGGGTTCAATTTCGATCGGGCCGCCCGTCATTTCTCCCAAGTGGGGGGTCTGCCTGCGCGCGATTTGTCAGTTGTCACTTGCCCAGCGAGAGTATCATTACTACCACAGTACGACAACCGTACTACTACTGCCTTGCTAGAGTACGACTACTACTACAGTGTTACTACATTGCGACAGTACCAGCGTGCTACTACAAACCTAGAATACTACAGTACTAGAGTTTTATTGCATTACTTCTACAGCCGTCAGTATTAACACTACTATTACTACTACTATTACTACTACTACTACTACTATTACTACTACTACTACTACTACTACTACTACTACTACTACTACTACTACTACTACGACTACTACTACTACTACTACGACTACTACTACTACTACTACTATTATTACTACTACTGGATTAGAGCATTCTGGTACGGCTGCAGTACTATGATAATAGTACAACGACTACAGCAATCGTGCGCTACTACTGCAGCTTTACTACTACAGAGCTACAGAATAAGGGCACGATTGCTGTACTTGAGTAGTAAAGTTTTACAATACCGCTACACCAGCCACCACCCCGAGAACTATCAGCACTACAGTACTAGGAGTACCTACAATACTATAGCGTTTTCAATACTAAAGTGCTAGAGGACCTACAATACGATCCCATCCAGTATCAAAGTGCTGTACCACTGCTGCTACTGCTACCGACTACTACTACTACTACTACTACTACTACTACTACTACTACTACTACTACTACTACTACTACTACTACTACTACTACTACTACTACTACTACTACTACTACTACTACTACTACTACTACTACTACTACTACTACTACTACTACTACTACTACTACCACTACTACTACTACTACTACTACTACTACTACTACTACTACTACTACTACTACTACTACTACTACTACTACTACTACTACTGACTACTACTACTACTGACTACTACTACTACTACTACTACTACTACTACTACTACTACTACTAAACGACTACTACTACTACTACTACTTACTACTACTACTACTACTACTACTACTACTACTACTACTATACTACTACTACTACTACGACTACGACTACTACTTACTACTACTACTACTACTACTACTACTACTACTACTACTACTACGACTACGACTACTACTACTACTTACTAACTACTACTACTACTACTACGACTACTACTACTACTACTACTACTACTACTACTACTACTACTACGACTACTACTACTACTACTACTACTACTACTACTACTACTTCTCGTACTACTACTACGACTACTACGACGACGACGACGACTACTACTACCACTACTACTAATTCTATTACTACTACTACTACTACAGATCTGAAGCACCTAGCATACTAGAGTATTGCCACTACAGTCAGAATTATTAGAGAGTTACTATTACGGAGCAGTGAGCTTGCACATATCACTACTGCGTTACTGTTTTAATATATGCGGTAGTGCTTAGTACACAGTACACGGTACACAGTTTCCATTTGCTGGTGATGTGGGTGTAGTGTTTGAAGGTTGGTTGTTTTTGCTCCTGGGACCCCCCCCTCGCGCGGCGCCGTCGCAGTCGTTATCTATTGCTCCGGGGGAGAGGACTTAGTCTCGGCCAGATTTTTCATCGTCACGGCTGGGGGGGGGTCGAGTATTTCGCGAGTTAGTTTTGTTGTTCGTGCCTCCCGAAACCGGGGTCCCGCGATGCATTTGCCGGGGGTGATGGTATTATTTGACAGGGATCATGCCCCCCCAGCAAGAGCGCAAGGGGTTCGAATGATTTCAACATGTGCGCGCGAGAGGCCTGTCTGGTCGTATGTGATGAAGATGTTGGAAACCGATGAGTTTTTGAAGACTTCGCAAAACGCACGTACTTTTGGGAAAACTGGTTGTCGCGAAAATTGATCGTGAATTTTTTTACGAAACCGATAGGTTTGGAAGGATTCCAGACTGCGCGTGCGACGACGCGCGCGTGTCGACTTTGCCAAGTTCTGTTGCAAGGGATTTGGGGCAGTTTTTGCTTTTGATAGCGAGCGCGCGCATAGTATGACCTGGCAGGGATGAAGGGTGGCGATGCAGGTTGGTTTGGGCCGAGATAGTTTCATATTTTAAGTGAGCAACGGGGTGGACCATAAGCAATTTTCATCGTCCCAGGGGGGATTATTCCAAAGGGGATAAAGTATATATTTCTGGGACAGGGGAATCCACGTGGTGCGACGGATGTGGTGCAATCTATGTTGTGCTGTCTATGTTGTGCACTATCCGAAATTATGTGGTGGAAGATACGTGGTACAATACATGTTGTGAGATTGGGGTTGTGCAACAAATGTGGTGCAATGTACGCGGTGAGTTCACGTCGCCGAAAATGAAGTTGACAACACCCTTGCTCGCGCAATCGTCCCGCCCACCCACCCGCACTCTGGCTGGCGATTGCGATGACTACTTGGCGTTGGCTGGCGCATTGCTGCGGCCGCGCTAGCGCGCGCAGGTTCGCCCGCAGAGCGGGCAGCTGGTCTGGCGCGACCCGCGCGGCCGCGGTAGCGGTGACCGCTGACCGCTGGGGCGATTTATGCAGTGCAATCGACGTGGTGCCAATTTTGCGGTGGTGCAATATATGCTGTGCAGTCTATGTGGTGCAATTTCTATCGTCCATTTTTGTGGTGCAATCTTTGTGATGCAAGTTTTGATGTGCAGCTTCTGTGGTCCACTATGTCGCGCAATCGACGTGGTGCAAATTGCGAGGTGCAATGTATGTGGTGCATGGGTTTTTGCAAACGAGCTGACATATTCCATGCTCGTGGAAACATCCCACCCACCCACCCGCAGTTTGGTCTGCAAAACCCATGCGGCGGCGATTGCGATGAGTGCTTGGCGTTGGCTGGTGCATCTCTGCGGCCGCGCTAGCGCGCGCAGGTTCGCGCGCACAGCGGCCAGCTAGCGACCGACGCGGCCGCGGTGGCGCTGACCGCAGGGCACTTCCCAGCGGGCACTTCCGGGCGGGTCGGTGACATGGGCAGGCGCGATATCATGGCGACGCCGAGGAGTAACGATAATGGTGACGATGGTGGCGATGACAACGACAAGGCCAATGACGGCGCCGATGTTGATCACGCCCACCGATTACGATGAAGATGCCCCTGCGTCGGCGATGAAAGTTTGTGAAAGATTTCGACATGCGCGCGCGGCCGCGCGCGAATGGCCCAATATGCGTTTGACGTTTTCCAGCACGCGCGCAAGGGCGTTTGAATGGATTCGACCTGCGGCGCGAGAGGCCCGTTTGGCAGAATCCGGAAAGCATTTGAAGAACCACAAGACCGCGTTCGCATATATTTTTGAAGAGTGATGTTGCAGCACCATGTGTTTTATATGTTTCTTGGACATTCGTTGTTTTCAATCTTTGTGAAACTTTCCAGGCTTTTGAAAGATTCCGGAATGCGCGCGCTACGAGGCGCGCGTGTGCACGCCGCACCTTGTTTTGCAAGGGGTTCTTGCGACAGCGCGCGCGCACGGGCGTTCGAGCTATTTCGACGCGCGCGCGAGAGGCTTTGTTGGTTGAATGTTATGAACACATGCTGTAAACATATGGCCCTCTTGAAATTTCGCCAGAGTGCGGGCGCAGACTTTTGTGAAAACCTTTGTTGCGAAACAACCTGTTCATATGTGTTCGGGACACTTGTTTTTGAAATCGTGACGCAACCTAGAGTTTTTGACATTCTGGCATGCGCGCGACGACGCGCGCGTGTGCAGTTCGCGTAGTTGTTTGCAGGGGATTTTTGACAACTGCTGACTTTGAATAAACGAGTGCGCGCGCATAGCATTCAGGATGGACGATGGGGCAGAGTCAGAATTAAATTGTAATGCGAAACAAAAAGCCCCGTTAACCCCGGGGGGGAGATCCTAATTTCTTTGCCACGGAGAATCGACGTGGAGCAATCTGTGTAGTGCAATCGCTGTTGGACAGCCGATGTTGTGCAGTATATGTGGTTCTATCGACGTGGTATTGTGCAATCTATGTGGTGCGATCTATGCTGTGCAATCGTCGTGGTGCAACCTATGTGGCGCAATGTACGTGGTGCTGTTTATGCTGGGCAGTTTATGTGGTGCGGTATACGTTGTACAATCTAGGCGGCGACGGGGCCGCGACGGGGCAGCGACGGCGAGCATGGAACCGCGAGACCGACATGCAGGGCCAGACGACGGGCGGCGACCGG
>CAUYUJ010014666.1:251813-291813 GCA_963575745.1 Prorocentrum cordatum
CACGGATCGATCAGCCTCGAAAAATGACGCAGGAAGTTTTGGTCCACGGGTCTTGGCGTGATTTTTTTGCGATGTTGCTTGTTGTTTGGCAACGTCCGATCTCAGGGCGCGCGCAGGCCCTGCCAGAGCTCGTGCATGAACTACATCCGGCAGTGCGGCGTGGAGTGCTGCGACGAGAGCGTGCGGTGCTACCGGCTGCCCCTAATGCGCTGCAATGAAGATGGATTGTGTTGCGCTGCATGCTAGTACACATGGAACGAAACTTCAACGCAATGGTACGTATATGTACATATACAGACTGATGAGCATACGAAAACCTGCAATGACAACGCAACACGCACCATAGCATGTGAGGCGACATTGCGCTATACAGACCTAGCACCACCATGCAATGCGACGCTTAAGGTGGGCTGTAGTCTTGCGCGACGTACACATGCGCGGAGAAAGCCATCACGTAGCGCAATGCAGGTTTTTGGTCACACGGGATACCTGAGAGGTTAGTTGTCCATGTCCGTCTGGTTTCATGCAGTGGTTCGCAGACTATTTGTTCAGACTGGCTGTTACAAGGTACCCCTAAGAACACGCTCCTGGAGGGAGTGTTGTGAACATGTACCAGAAGGCTTAATGCTACACTTCTTGAGTTCCTTCACGCCGATTGATGCAGCGTCGGCTGGATGGATAAGCGGCGATCAGGAATGCTGCGGGAAAAGCACGTCGCAGATCCCACGAAATCGTCGTCGCAGCGTTCGAGCACTTCGACCTCGACATCGTGTGCCATGAGAGCGCTGGTGCAACCATTTGGGCGTCGACATCGACGGCAACAACGCCCGTTCGGAAGGCCACTTAAGAGCTCTGTCACAGTGAGTTGGAGCCGCAGGCCTAGCTCGAATGCTTGGCCAGCGTTGCAAACCTTTGGCACGTATGTACGTCCACGTCGAGGTACTCGGGCCCTGCGCAATCGTCCCCAAATCGGAGAAACGCACATTCGCGACGCCTCCGCAGCTCACGGGAGCTTTGGTGCACTAATCGGGCACGGACCGCCCGACGAGTTGTTGCGGTGGTCCATATCAGGTTCCACGGATGCCATCTCGTGCAGGTGCGGGCGCATGGCGTGCGCCCGCACTGCGGAGTTCCTCCGCGACAGACTGGGGAGTGTCTCATTCCTTGGGAGATCTGAACGACAGTCAACCCGCATAGGAAGGATGAGCGACTCTCCAAGGTTACCCTTGCATCCTTCCCCTGCGGCCCATCCTTGGCCGCTTTCGCTGGCCGCGCCCCGCTCGCAAAGTGTCAGCATGCCTTCCAAGGCCCTTGCAGCCGTATCGTGCGCCCTTAATCACTCGAGTAGGGGATCGACTACATAATTGATTGGCCCCAGAATTGATTTTTCTAGTCGAATCCACGGGCAGTTCGTAGAACTTTCGCAGATCTACGAATAGTTGACGTATTTTTGTTGAAGAGTCGACGTGAAAATCAATTTTGGGGTGAATGAATTCTGTAGTCGATCCCCCAGTCGAATCCTACGGGTTGGCTGCGGCGCTGGCAGGTGCGCGCGATGTACGGAGCAGAGCAGTGACCAGCCACCAGGGGGCCGTAGCTGTGATGCGCAGCCAGCTTGCTTCACGACGCGCTGTGCGGCCACGCTGCAGTGCCCAGGAGCCCTCAGATGTCGCATCGCTCTCCGCGAGCGCCAGAGCGCGAGCGACGCGCGCGGTCGCGGGTGAAAATTGTTCTCGAAAGTGGGCGGGCTTCAAAGCGGTTTGCTTCAGGATGGCTGGTTGTGCGCGGTACGGCGGCCGCTGCAACGTTGAAAAAGCTGATCGAGGAGGGCGCCGGTGTGAACGCCGCTCTTTAGGTAGGCCTCGCGGTGAAAGTCCGAGCGCGATTAGGTTTGACTGCAGCGATGCGACAGTTGCAAAAGGACAAGGCCAAGACAAGATCAAGGCAAGACCAATGCTAAAGGCGAGGGCAAGATCAAGCACAAGCGCAAGATCGGAGGGCAAAAGGGACAAGCTGTCAAGGGTGAGGCTATTGGCAAGGTCGCGAACACCGACGACGCCCAGTCCACTGACGCCCCAGAGCTTTCGGCAAGCAGCGTGGAACGTTTTTTAGGTTGTTTCTTCTTGGACAGCGCGAGCATTACGAAGCCCAGCCGCTGATTCCATGAAGCGACCTAGGCGGCAAACGCCAACGAGCAAGCCCGACGTCACAGCCAGCCCGACGACACGGGACCCACCTCGTGAACCAGAGCGGAGCGAGTGCAGCGTTGCAAAACCCGCGCAGGCGCGCTTGTCTTGGCTCGGATTCTAACAGCCTGCGCAGAACTAGCGTTGTGACGTCAACATCAACGCTAGCATCAGGACCCCCATTGCCGCTAACGGTCATCATCAGCATCATCTCCACCATTGTCATCGGTAATGTCATTGCCATCCTCGCTTCCAGCAGCACAGTAGAGCGAAAGAAAAAAAAACACATTAACACTAGAGCGAGGCAGGGTCATGACATGTGCCAGCGCGTTCACGTTGTTCGTGTTTGTTTGAACTTGCTTTTAGCGGATGAAGAGTCACGTGTCTCCACCTTGCGTTTAGCAGGCGCAGCGACTTTGTTTATGCGGGATTCGGTCAAACTTGATATCTCGCGATGTGTATGTCTCTTCCTGGCATGGCGTATACCAGGTGCGTGTTCACGCACTCCAAGAACATCTCGGCGACGCAGCAGATCACGACCGCAGGGTGCCCTGAGCCTGGCGTCGTGCGATGTCGCTTGCCACCGCGACTGGCGGAGCGGGTGCGTATCGTATTGCAGCGTTGGGCCGTGGAACGGCGAGCCCTTGGGAGGGCTCGCAGGGGGGAAGACTGGGGTGTAGGGACATCATTCAACCTTCGATTTGCTTTGTCAAGAACGAAGACGGTTCACCCTCCTCTTTTTTATATGTCTCTACCCTACCCCTTGCCTCCCTTCCTCTTCCTCCTCTTATCCCTCCTCCTCCTCCTCCTCCTCGGGAGCTGCCCAGGCTTGGCCGAAGCCGGGTTGTCCAAAGGTTCGGATGGGATGTGCTTGTTTGGCCGAGGGGCGACGCTTGGGTCAGGCACGGGGGCTCCTTGTCATCCTGAGGGCTTGCCGGGGGTTGGCCAAGTATGTTTCGGATGCGTTTCATCCGTCTCCTCATTTCCTTCCCTGCTCCTCTCTTCTCTCCCTCCGTCGCCACCCCTCGCCCCCCTCGCCCACACCTCTCGCTCCCTCCCATCCCTCCGGGAGGTCCGCGGGCACGTCGTCGTCATCGTCGTCGCCTTCGTCGCCATCGCCATTTCCTCTTCCTGGGCCCAGGGGCCAAGGACTGCTGGGCCGCCGGCCCGTCCCCTCCACGGGCCTGTCGCCTGCCATGGTCCGCTCAGATCCGATCGATCCGATTCGATGTCGATTCCAGCCAGCCCGACCCGATTCGATTCCGATATTCCGACGGTCTGATGCGGCCCGACGCTCGCATGGCGCTGCTGTTCGTCCCGGCGCAGCCGATCCGATCCCGGTTCGGTCCCGCGCCGATCCGATGCACATTTCGATTCGATCCGATTTGCCATACGATGCTGGCTGATCCTGCCCTAGGCTGCCTCGATACGCCCGTTTTGAAACGCAACACGTGCCGTGTTCAAAACGTCCGTGTCAATACGTTGCGTGTTGGCTCAATCTGTTTGCCCACGCTTTGTCGAACGTCTTGCGCCAAACCTACTTTTTCTGTCTACGTGTTGAGATCCGCATCAATACGCTACGTGTTTTCGGGCTGCGCGTCGGGGCAGCTGAGATGCTAGCAGGTCCTGCCCCTCCACGGGCCTGTCGCCTGCTGCCTGCGCCCAGTGTTAAGTCGGGCATGTCCCTCTACAGGAGGAATATTCGACAATAGTGCCAAAATAGTCTGGGGAAGATTGTTCGCTCTCTTGGACTATTTGTGAAGATTTGTGTGGCTGCTTGTTACTTGTCATTTGTCCTTCAAGACCCGCCTGCAGCAGGACATGCCCGACCTGAGCCCAGTGCCCCGCCACCCGCCCGCCAGGTACGCCCCGCACGACGGGCCCTCCTCGCTCTGCACCGGCCGGGCGGGGAGTCGACGGGGCTCGGGGCGCAGGCCCTTCCTCCTCCTCCTCCTCCTCCTCCTCCTCCTCCTCCTTCTCCTCCTCCTCCTCCTCCTCCTCCTCCTCCTCCTCCTCGCCCTCCACAATTACTCAATATGAATACTACTCTCTCTCTCTCTCTCTCTCTCTCTCTCTTCTCCCCTGATGACGGTTTGAAAGTGTCCGACCCCCCCCCGCGTATTGTTTTTTTACACACCGGTTTCCCCGGAGTCGGGTTTTCGCCTGCATTTTTTTTCGAAATGCTGCTCTCGCTGAGGCGCCGGCCTCATTTTCGGGCCCCGCTCGTTCCGAATCGTGCTCCCGCTGCAGCGCTGGCCTCATTTCCGTGCTTCCGCTCGTTCCGAATCGTGCTCCCGCTGCAGCGATGGCCTCATTTCCGCGCTTCCGCTCGTTTCGACTCGTGCTCCCGCTGCAGCGCTGGCGTCATTTCCTGTGCCATGCCACGGCGTGTAATGCAATGCTAGGTTGATGCTACAAACCCCTGGAATAAAAAGTCCGGACCGCAGAGGTCGGGGAATGAGCCTTGATGTTCGGCTCCCGTTAGGCCACGGGGCCCCGGTACAATGTTGCAGGGGCCGCCACGGTTAAATTTCCGGTCCATCCTCACCCCCTCTAATATTATAATCGCCAAATGGGGTGACGACCGGAAATCCGCATTCCGCCTAATACTTCCTCCCAAAAAATTTCCGGACGCTTTTCAGGCGACCGGAAATTCTCAGTGGCGACCGGAAATTGGCGATTTCGCTTGGAACTTCCTCGCAAATGAATTTCTGGTCCCAGTCAAGTTGCTTGGAAGTTGCGATTATGCTTGGTACTTCCTGCCAGTCATGATTACCTCTCGGGGAGCGACGATGCAAGGGGGCCTGCAGTGCCGATCCGGACTTTTTAATCCAGGGGGTGGTTGGAAAAAATGTCCTCAAGCCAGCATGCGTCGTTCGAGTAAGACGTTTCCCCTGTCAGCGCTTGCGGATCATCATTTGTGAGAAAAGTGGAGTGGGGGGTGGGGCGATCATGTTGTTGTGAGATCGCGTCAAGTGGAGTCACGTTTCGGCCGCGTCGCTCATACTGGCGTCGCTGCCCCAAAGAAAGCGCGCTTGCGCGCTTTCGCACCTGTGCGGATTGTTACTTTTGCGTTCTTTTTCTTTCCAGTAGACACCCGCCGAGGGCGCGCGAAGACCCCCCCTGAGCGGTGGCGCTCTCGCGGTGGTGGTTGGAAAAAATGTCCTCAAGCCAGCATGCGTCGTTCGAGGAAGACGTTTCCCCTTGTCAGCGCTTGCGGATCATCATTCGTGAAAAAAGTGGAGTGGGGGTGGGGCGATCATGTTGTTGTGAGATCGCGTCAAGTGGAATCACGTTTCGGCCGCGTCGCTCATAGTGGCGTCGCTGCCCCAAAGAAAGCACGCTTGCACGCTTTCGCACCTGTGCGAATTCTTACTTTTGCGTTTTTTCTTTCCAATAGTTACCCGCCGAGGGCGCGCGAAGGCCCCCCCCTGAGCGGTGGCGCTCTCGCGGTGGGTACGCTTCGCGGTGCTCTTCTACGCCATGCCATGCCGTGCTCTACAATGCATCGCGTACCCTTTCGGGATCATTGCCCTGCTCGACATCCGACTGTGCGAGTAGAGAGGGGATCTACGCCATAGTAAGGGATGGGAGGGAGGGGTAGGATGTCAGATATGACGCGAGCGCACCTAGCTTGTCCTCCTCCCCCTCCCTTCCCCCCCCTCCTCCCCTCCCGCTCCCTCTGCCCCTCCTGCTCCCTCTGCCCTTCCTCCCTCCTCCTCCTCCTCCTCCTCCTCTCCCTCCCCCCCTCCTCCCCCACCTCCTCCTCATCCTCCTCCTCTCCTCCTCCTCCTCCTCCCTCCTCCTCCTCCTCCTCCTTATCCTCCTCCTCCTCCTCCTCCTCCTCCTCCTCCTCCTCCTCGTCCTCCTCCTCCTCCTCCTCCTCCTCCTCCTCCTCCTCCTCCCCTCCAGGGAGGCCCAGGCGACCTCCAGGAGGCGTTTTTTCTCTTGGCGTCGCTCGGGCGTGGCGGCACTCTCCTCGGCGAGCACCATCGAGGAGCACCCTGGGCCACCCGGCGGAAAAACACGCGCACGAAATCGACAAATGCACAGGGAATGGGCGTCCGAGCGATGGCCAGTTCTTCAGGTTCTCTGGCAAGATGCTTGCATGGGGGGAGGGGGGGGGGCGTGGTGAGGCCCGAAAGGAAATCTGCACTTCACGCAAGTCGTGACACACTATCACGCCTTTCCGGCCCAGCGCCGTTGGAAGAGGCGGCGGAAGGGGGAGGGGGGGGGGACCGCCATGCGAGCAAAGACAGAGTCCAAAGAAATACAGCCTCCAGAGCGCCCCTCACGAAGCCCAGGCGAAAAGCTGGGGGCACCTCAGGCTAGGAGCACATGCTGCAACCCCCGAGGCGGAGCTCGGGACGCTGGTCTACGGGGGTCAGACAATCACCTCGATGACGGCGATGACGGCATCGCCATCGTCATCGCCATCATCTCCTTTGGCTCAGGTTTGGGAGCCACGTGGAGCCGACCCCGCCTCAGCTCTCTCTCTCTCTCTCTCTCTCCGCTGACCTGGGGTTTGTGAACCAATTCGTGTGCAGCCTGGGCTCGCGACAATACCCTGGCCACCCCGTCACCGGGGTGTGTGGCCGACCTCAGGAGACGTGATGAGCAGAGGTCCCCATCGGGAGAGAGAGAGAGAGAGAGACACACACACACACACGCCCTGCTTGTGGAGCCCACGCGCTCGCTTCCCGCACACTGGAGGCTGCCGGCGGCCAGTGCCCGAGTGCTGGAGCATGCGGCTTACCCACCAGGTCTGCACAGGCCGCACAAGGACCGGCGGCTCGTGCACGGCGCCGGCTCAGTGCTACCCGCCCACCACTTCTGCGCTGGTCGGCGGCGCGAGCCTTCCTCCAGGACGCGCAGATTTGTGGATGGCAGCCAGCATGAACTCCCTGCGGATCCCTTGTTGGCCAGGGAGGTGGGGGAGGAATTTCGCTGGTTCTTGCGCTCGTCGTGTCCTCCCGAGCGGCCAGTTGGATCAGCTTATATTGGCTTGGAGCAGGTCCGAACCGTTGGCGGATCCCGCCCGGGGTTTGGGGGCCTCTGTCTCCTTCGAGGCATTCTGCCATGTATTTGTATGGCCCATGTGGAGTTCTTCTGGAGCACCATCCGAATGTTTCTGATTGCCCCTCGCTGCTGCTTGCTGTTACTTCCTGGGAGGACGTGGAGGTTGAGGAGAAGACGAGGAGGAGGAGGAGGAGGAGGAGGAGGAGGAGGAGGAGGAGGAGGAGGAGGAGGAGGAGGAGGAGGAGGAGAGGAGGAGGAGGAGAGGAGGAGGAGGAGGAGGAGGAGGAGGAGGAGGAGGAGGAGAGGAGGAGGAGGAGGAGGAGGAGGAGGAGGAGGAGGAGGAGGAGGAGGAGGAGGAGGAGGAGGAGGAGGAGGAGGAGGGAGGAGGAGGAGGAGGAGGAGGGGGAGGAGGAGGAGGAGGACGAGGAGGAGGAGGAGGAGGAAGAATAAGAGGAGGGGAAGGAGGAGCAGGAGGAGGAGGAGGAGGAGGAGGAGGAGGAGGAGCAGGAGCAGGAGGAGGAGGAGGAGGAGGAGGAGGAGGAGGAGGAGCAGGAGCAGGAGGAGGAGGAGGAGGAGGAGGAGGAGGAGGAGGAGGAGGAGGAGGAGGAGGGAGGATAATAATTAGTAGCCTGGCAAAGGGCCCAACCCTAGGAAGTCGCGAGTCGCGCTGTGCGTGCCCATCTGCGGGGCAGTGCGGATGGGGGCCTGCGGAGCAAGTGCGCAGAGGCCTGCTGATTACCCCTGCGGGGGCCCGACATGCGTGAGGGGTGTGCCGAAGTGGGCCGGAGGGCGGCATGCGGACTGTGTCGCTGGGGCTGTGGGTGGAGCCCCCTGAGGGGCCCAACATGTGTGAGTTGTGTGCCGAAATGGGCGTGCGGGCGGCATACGGACTGCGTCGTTGGGGCCGTAGGTGGAGCCTCTTTGAGGGGTACGAAGCGCGTGAAGGGTGTGCCGGAATGGGCGGGCGGGCGGCGTGCGGACTGTGTCGCTGGGGCCGTGGGTGGTGCTATCTGTGGGACACGAAACGTGTGAGAGTTGTTGCCGAAATTGACCAGAGAGCGGCATGCGGACTGCGCCGTTGGAGCCTGATGTGAAGCTGTCTGAGGGGCCCGACATGTGTTAGGTGTGTGCCGAAGTGGGCTGGAGGGCAGCATACGGGCTGTGTCGCTGGGGCCGTAGGTGGAGCCCCCTTGTGGGGCACGAAGCGTGTGATGGGTGGGCCGAAATGGGCGGGCGGGCGGCGTGTGGAATGTGTCGCTGGGGCCGTGGGTTGTGCTATTTGGGGGGTCTGACATGTGTGAGGGGCGTGCCGAAGTGGGCCGGAGGGTGGCATGCGGACTGTGTCGCTGGGGCTGTAGGTGGAGCCCCTTTACCGTGCACAAAGCGTGTGAAGGGTGTGCCGAAATGGGCGGGCGGGCGGCGTGCGGATTGTGTCGCTGGGGCCGTGGGTGGTGCTATCTGTGGGGCGCGAAACGTGTGAGAGTTGTTGCCGAAATTGGCCAGAGAGCAGCATGCGGACTGCGCCGTTGGAGCCTCATGTGAAGCCGTCTGAGGGGCCCGACATGTGTGAGGTGTGTGCCGAAGTGGGCGTGAGGGCGGCATACGGGCTGTGTCGCTGGGGCCGTAGGTGTAGCCCCCCTCGGTTGGTAGGGCACGAAGCGTGTGAAGGGTTGCCCAAATGGGCGGGCGGGCGGGCGGGCGGGCGGCGTACGGACTGTGTCGCTGGGGCCGTGGGTGGTGCTATCTATGGGGCACGAACTATGGGGCACGAAACGTGTGAGAGGTGTGCCGAAATTGGCCAGAGGGCAGCATTCGGACCGTTCCGTTGGAGCCTGATGTGAAGCTGTCTGAGGGGCCCGACATGTGTGAGGGGCGTGTCGTGCCGACATGGGCTGGAGGACAGCGTGCGGAGTGCATCGCTGGGCCGTAGGTGTAGCCTCTTTACAGTGGAGACCCATGCCAAGAAACACCCTGCTTGCCTCCAGGGTGCCCTGGGTTTCTCGGGTTTCGATGGTTTTGCAATGGAGAGCGCGACGATCCCGCACCAAAAATCAATGGACATCCTGGGGTCTCAGGGTTGGATTTCTTGTGGAAGGTTTCTTGTGGTCGGGCCCCTATTGAAATGGGGCACAAATATGCACGAAACATGTGAAGGGTGTGCCGAAATAGGCGGGCGGGCGGCATGCGGACTATGTTGTTGGGGCCGTAGGTGGAGCCCGCTGTGGGGCACGAAACGTGTGAGAGGTGTGGCACAACGGGGCGGGGGGGGCCCGTCTGTTGTCGGCACTGGACCATCCCACTCCCGAGGGCCCAGCGCAGCTGATCAGCGCTCAATTCCGCAGCCAGGGTGCCTGGACGCGTCAGTTCACAAATGACCTGAAATGTAGGCGGCGTGCTGGCTAAACTTGCCACACTGGTGTGTGCGTTGCCCAGAACATGTTTAACGCGAGTTGGTCGAGCGAGTTCGTCGAGGGTGTATGTTAGCCCCACGGTATTGAGTTTGGAATTCTTCCGAACACCAAGTCTCTAGCTGAAAGCAGCGTGCCATCTACTTAGCGCTGGCCGCGTGAGAACACACTGTTTAACTAATCTGGAAGACGAGTGAGGAGGGAGAAGAGGGAGGAGGGAGGAAAGACATTGAGGAGAAGGAGAGGGAGGAAGACGGGAGAGAGAGGATGGGGAAAGCTAGGTGCGCTCGCGCCACATCTGGCATCCTACCCCTCCCGCCCATTCATTCCCAGGGCGCTGGTTTCTTCTCTGTCCGCCGATCAGTTCCACTCCGATAGGGCTGGAACCGCATAAAGGGCGAGTTCGTCAAGACGTGAGCGGGCCGCGGCCCCCCCCCCCCCCCCCCCCGGCAGCTCCCTCGCGGAGCCTTGCGCCGGCTCCTGTTCCTGTTTCTGTTCCGCCGATGGGTGTAATCACGGGCCTGGACCTTCCACCGAGGCAGGGAAGAAGGAAGTAGTATTCACCCTGCCGTTTGCGAAGGAGGCGGCGCCCATGCCAGGTGTAGGCAACAAGACGTCGAAACGCGGATTCCTTCGGGGACCATCCGGTAGAATTAAAACAATGCAGAGAAGATTAGCATGGACCCTGCGCAAGGATGACACGCACAAATCGAGAAGTGTATGCCATTTTTTGCATAAGAAGCAAACGAGACGTCGAAACGCGCCCCCCTCGCCCTTGCATGTCAAGGTTGACGGGAAGCGACTGGCTCCTCGCAAGAGCGGGCGCCTCTCTCGCAGCTCTCCGCGCTCCCGCTTGGCGCGGCCGCCCGCCGACTTTGAGAGGCGGGGCGTCGGGGGGCCTCTTCGGCACTCCCTGTTGGCGGGCGTCGATTTCGCAAACGGCGGCGTTAAACTTTGGAGAAGGCAGGTGGGGAGGAGGAAGGGGTACAGCTGGGCCGAGGTATAAGATCGAGGTCGTTTCGGGAAGGGCACCTTCATGTTCTTCGTGCTTGTTTGATGCTCTTGTGTATCCTGGGAAGGGTACCCCTGGATGGTCTGTATGTTTTGGCCGGCGGAGGGTCTCGTGTTCTTGAAGGGTGTTCTTCTGGTCCGATTGTAGTGTTGGCAGGGGTGGGCCCAGGCGCGGCGCGGCGCTCCGCAATGCCGAACGGCGCCGTGGTGGGCGGGCTGCTGCTCCTCCAGGTGCCGGGGGGGGCGTCTTCCTCCGTCTCGACCCCTCCTGCTGGTCCTTCCTTTCGTCCTCCTCCTCCTCCTCCCTCCCCTTGCCCCCCCCCCTCCGCCTCATGCTCCTCGCTCCGCCCTCCTTGTTCGCTTTCTTCCTCTCCTCTTCCTCGCCCTTCCTTGCCTTCTCCGTCCTCCCTCCCTCCCTCCCTCCCCTCCTCCCCCTTCCCACCCTCCTTGCTCTTCCATCCCTCCTCCCTCCGTCACTAGCCCGCGCCCCCCCGCTCCAATTCCTCTGCAGCATGGGTAGTGTAAGATGACGGTTGCGGGCGCCATCGAAGAGGGATCCAGGAGCGATGGGGGAAGGAGGAGGCTGGGACGGAGGCAGAGGAGGATGATGATGATGATGAAGAGGAGGAGGAGGAGGAGGAGGAGGAGGAGGCGAAGGAGGAGGATGAAGAAGAATAAGGAGGAGGAGGAGGAGGAGGAGGAATGATAAGGAGGAGGAGTTGCAGCACCGAGAAACCAGTGGCATGGCCGCGCTGAAGTTGCGCTCCCAAGAAGCACACGCCGACTTCCAGCTGCTGGTGGGCCCCAACCCCATCAAATAGTCATTCCCAACCATTCTTTCCTGCGGCGTTGGGCCCTTGTTTTGAAGAGACAGCGCCTCGCGTCCTCACCTTCCTCCTCGCCCACCCCATCCCTCCTCCCATGGTTTGCCTCTGCCCTCCGCACAACCATGTCGGCACCATTTCGGCACACCCTCAAACGTTTCGTGCCCCATCGAGGGCTCCACCGAAGGCTCCAGTGGCAAAGGCCACACGCATCTCCCCCACCCATTACAGTATTTCGCTGCCAATATGAAGCCTCACAGTGGCAAAGTCCACATGCGTCCCCCCCAACTCGCACAGCATTTCGTGGCCCATTGGGAGCTCCACCAAAGGCCACAGTGGCAGGGTCCACATGCGCCTCCCGCACTTAGTACAGCGTTTCGTACCCATGGGGAGCTCCACCGGAGGCCCCGAGGGCAAAGTTCGCATGGATCCCCCCCACCCTGCACAGCGTCTCGTGGCCCATAGGGAGCTCCACTGAAGGCCCCAGTGGCAGAGTCCCCGTACGCCTCCCCCACCCAGTACGGCGTTTCATGGCCCATCGGCTATGGGAGCTCCACCAAAGGCCACAGTGGCAGGGTCCACCTGCGTCTCCCCTGACCAGTACATCGTTTCGTGGCCCATAGGGAGCTCCACCAACAGAGTGCTTCGTGGCCTACGGGGAGCCCCACCGAAGGCCCCCTTGGCAAAGTCATGCGAAGTCCACATGCGTCTCCCCCACCCCGTACAACGTTTCGTGGCCCACAGGGAGCTCCACCGAAGGCCCCAGTGGCAAAGTCGACATGCGTCTCCGCCACGAAGTACAGCTTTTCGTGGTCTATTAGGAGCGCCACCGAAGGCCCCAGTGGCAAAGTCCACATGCGTGTCCCCCACTCCGTACAGCATTCCGTGGCCCATAGGGGGCTCCACCGAAGGCACCAGTGGCAAAGTTCACAGGCGTTCCCCCCGCACCCAGCACAGCGGCTCGTGGCCCTATAGGGAACTCCACCAGAGGCCCCAATGGCAAAGTCCACATGCGTTGCCCCCACCCAGTACAGCGTTTCGTGGCCCATAGGGAGCGACGGTTGAGGGAAGAAATTAAGCAACACTCCCTCCCCCCGCACTTCAGAGTTGCCACGTTCCTTGAAGACCACTCGGAGGCCCAAGAATAGGAAGATCCGAAACTAACATTGCATTTGAGGGGAGGGGGGGAGTTCAAACCAGATATTCTGCATGAGTGTTGCTGAATTGCTTCTGATACCTGGAGCTCAACCGAAAGCCTCTGTGGCAGGGTCTACTTGCGTCTCCCCCACTCAGTGCAGCGTTTGGTGGCCCATAGGAAGCCCCACCGACGGCCCCAGTGGCAGGGTCCACATGCGTCCCCACCCAGTACAGCGTTTCGTGGTCCGTAGGGAGCGCCACCGAAGGCCCCAGTGGCAAAGTCCACATGCGTCTCCCCTGACCAGTACAGCGTTTCGTGGCCCATAGTGAGATCCACCGAAGGCCCCAGTCATAGGGAGCTCCATTGAAGACTGCGCCCGCAGCTGCGGCATTCACAACTGCATGTGGTTGGGTCCTTCGCCAGGCTAATTGTTACACGGGCTCGTGGCCGTCTGGACCAACAAGGTAGCGGACGTTGCGGCGAGACCACGATTCCTGAATCAGTCGTGAGGAATTCTTAGGCGCAGCCGCTGTCGGAGTTTGTCATGCTGGGCGGTCTAGGGGTCTCCCCGCCCCCTCGGGGGGGCTCTTGTGTGGCCGTCTGCACCACTATCAAATGTTAAGTCGGGCCTGCTCCTCTGCAGAAGGAACACAGTATTCGAAAAATCAGCAACAAGTGCTTGGGAACTAACTTTTTTCTCCTAATAGGCTTGCCCTATAGGAGTCCGAGCTCAAACCTTTCTAATTGGTCCGCGCGCCCCCCCCTAATTCCTATGCCCTCCCCCTAATTCTTATGGCTATGCCTATGGCTATGCCTCCCCCTAGTTCCTATGTCTATGCCTATACCTATGCCAATGCACCACCTCTCGCTTGCTTGCCCTTGCTTGCTTGCACTTGATCGCTGGCTCTTGCTTGCTTGTTATTGCTCGCTTGCGCTTGCTTGTTTCCGCTTGCTTGCTTGCGGTTGCTTGATTTTGCTCCCCCCGTCCTGCTCCCGTCTTCCTTTCGTCATTATCCCATCCTCCTCTCGTCCTCCTCCTGTCCTCCTGTCCTCCTATCTATTTAGAGTCAACGCTGGCTGATACTACTATGTTGGACTATGTTTGAATATGTCTTGGCAAATTTTTTATTTTTCCTCCCAAATCTCCCCTGTAGGAGGACATGCCCGATCTAAATCTAATGGCCTTTGGCCCATCCCGCCACCGTGCCTGGGTTGTGGGTGTGAAGCCTATTGGGTGTTCGTTGGGATCTCGTGGGGGGCCTCTCGGGGTCTTCTTGGAGGCAGTTTGGACGCCTCTTGGGAGCCGGTCTGGAGCCTCTTAGGGCCTCTTGGAGGCCTCTTGGAGGCTTCTTGGGGCCTCTCGGGAGCCTCTTGGTGGCCTCTTGGGGCCTCCTGGGCACCTCTTGAGGCCTCCCAGGGGCCTCTTGGGATGGAAGGCTTGGATTTACGGTTCGTGCTCCCTCTTTTGGGTCCCTTTTCCCGCTTAGGCCGTCTTGGGCGCCTCTTGGGCCGTCTTGGGGCCCTCTTGGGCCGTTTTGCGGCCCTCTTGAAGCCTTATTGGGCCGTCTTGGAGCGGTCTTGGGGGGCCTCTGCGGCCATCTGGGAGCGTCGGGAAGCCGAAAAGGCGAGAAGGCCAACATCTTTCAAAAGCCTGAGGAAAATCAATCATTCTTGCCTCTCGGGGCTTTCTTTGGCGGCTTCTTGGAGGCCTCTTGGGGCGTTTTGGCGGCTTCTCTGGCCGTTTTGTGGCCATCTTGGAAGTCTTGGAGCGAGCATTGGGCGTCTCGGGGCCATCTTGGACCGTCTTGAGGGCCTCTTGGGGCCCTCTTGGCCCGTCCGGAGGCCCTCTTGGTTGGGTCCGAAGAAGTCATGCGTTCTTCATTAAAGACTCCTCGGAGCTGAGGACTCAGGCTCCAGGGATTAGGTAAAGGACCTGGGGACACGCCCACCCCGTGCCCAGAGGCACAGTGGCGGATTAGCGACACGCTGTTAGGAAGTTGTTTGGAGATTGCCTTTTTGGGGTCCAGCGATAGCCCGGGTTATCGGGCTCGTCCCCCCTACCCCCCCCCAGGATGACCTAACCTAGCCGGTTGTGCAGGTCCGCGGGGCGCAGGGAACTCGCAGGGAGCGCTGTGTTCAACGGTACCGTGGTGTTCGCCACAGCATGCTGGTGTTTGGATGCACGTTGGCGAATCGTTGGGGCTTGGAGTGGCACGGGGAGACGACGACGACAACGACGACGCCGACGACGATGACGACAGACGACAGACGACAGACGACAGACGACGACGACGACGACGACGACGACGACGACGACGACGACGACGACGACGACGACGACGACCGACGACCGACGACCGACGACCGACGACCGACGACCGACGACCGACGACCGACGACCGACGACCGACGACGACAGACGACGACAGACGACAGACGACGACACACGACGACAGACGACGACGACAGACGACGACGACGGACCAGTTCAAAAAAGTGGTCTCCTGGGTCAGATAGGGCTCATGGGAGACAGCGAATCACGCATAACAGTACAGCATAGTTCAGTACGTTGCGGAACGCGATGATACCCACTCGCCCACCTTACTACAAAGCCTCACCCCTTCTAACCCCATCAAGTCCGAACAGTCCCATATTGCCACACAAAGCCGTAACATACACATCATTTGTTCGCTCAGTCCCCGCAGAAATCCGCAAAAGCTGATGATATCATTCGCGCATTTGGGTAATGTCGTCGGTGAACACCGGCCCGCGCACGCAGGAAACATGAGCTGTAATCATCATTGATCAACGATGTCTGCTCCTATGTGTATTGAAGAGCGCGACCTAGAAATATTTGAAGCAACGCTAATGGTGTTTGGTGGTTTGGTCTTGCGCGAGCGCGAGCGCGTGCATATGATCCGCATAGCGTTCTCTTACTCCTTTGTCTTCGCAACATTGATGAACAAGTGTCCACCGCATAGTTTGGTACAAAGGGTCGTGCCAGGGCCGGATACGACAGCGCACCGCATGATATCATTTCACAGGTAGAGGGGACGTTGCGTCCATGATGCATTCTGTAGAATAACTGGTCCAGATGGGGCCGGGTCCGGGGCTCATCGCAGCAGTTCCCCCAAATTGTAAGAGTTGAAGTTGTAGGAGCATGAGCAGGTAGAAGGGAGCAGAGGAGGAGGAGGCGGAGGAAGATGAAGAAAACAATGAGTAGGACAGGGGGGGGGCTGGAGGAGAAAAGCCATTCTCACGGCTCGGCGATCTTGCAAGAAGGAGGAGCCATGTGGGGAAGGGTCGTTGCGGTGCAAGGTCGGGCCCGTGGCAGTGGTTTTCGGTTCTGCGAAGAGGAGGAGGAAGAGAAGGAGGAGGAGAAGGAGGAGGAAGAAGAGTAGGAGGTGGAGGTGGAGGTGGAGGAGAAGGAGGCCCCTCAAACGCTAACTCCCCCAACACTCCCCCCCCCACGCTCGCATCATCCGGTGGCGGCATTCGCTTGCTGTTGCGGTGGCCACGTGCACCTTTTTGAAGTGGAGACCCATGACAAGAAACACCCTGTTTGCCTCCAGGGTGTCCTGGGTTTCTTGGATTTCGATGGTTTTGCTGTGGAGAGCGTGACGTTCCCGCGCCAAAAGTCAATGGACGTCCAGGGGTCTCAGGGTTGGGTTTCTTGTGGAAGGTTTCTTGTGGACTGGCCTCCACTGTATGCTGGGGTGCTCGCGCGCTCTGTGATGCTCGCAGGCATACTGTGGCGCTCGCAGGCACACCTGCGGCGCTCGCAGGCATACTGCGGTGCTCGCGGACTCACTGCCTGCGCTCGAGGATCTATTCCGTGGCGGGGATCTATCCGTAACCACCGCCTGGGGGGTCGATCTTCGCGGACCTCCACGGGCGGTGGATATGGATAGATTCGGGCCTCCGAGGGCCAAAATATATCCACATCCACCGCCCGCTGGGTCACCAGGACGAGAGTTCCCAGGCGGTCGATATGGATAAATCCCCGCCTCGCATCTATTGCTGCGATCGCAGGAAATCGCGGCGCTGGCAGGGCTGATAGTACGGCGGTCGCAGGCGGTTGTAGTATTAGCTTGGTCCGGCTTCCGTCGTCGCCTGGTGGTCGCAGGCACATTGAGTGCGGTGCTTACAGACGCGCCGCGATTTTCGCAGGCCTTTGATGTCCTCGTGGAGGACAAAGAGGACTAACAGGAGGGAGGAGGAGGAGGAGGAGGAGGAGGAGGAGGAAGAAGTGGAAGAAGAAGACGAGGAGGAGGAGGAGGAGAAGGAGGGAGGAGGCAGCAGGGAGGCTATCACAAGCTGGTGTGGCCAGGCTGGTGGTTTGTGATGTGCATATGCATGTGGCACTCACAGGCAAGTTGCGGGGTTCGCAGGGCCTCGTGGTGTTCACAGGCATATGGTGGCGCTCGAAGGCAACATTGTGCTATTGGCATGGTCCAGCACACTTGTGCATTCGTGTTTTGCGGATGTTGCTTGCAAGCGCACCGTTGTGTTCGTGGGCATGTTGTGGTTTTACGTGGCGATCGAGCTAACATACACTTCGGAACTGGCCAAGTCCAGCACACTATTGTGCATATGTGTGTTGCTGCTCTTGTTCACTGGCGCACTGTGGTGCTCGCAAGCACGCTTGTGGTGATCGCAAGCAGTCTGGAGACGTCGTCGTGTCTGCACCTCCAGGAGTCTCGATGGGACCCAAATTCGGAACATCGCGGGGGGGCGGAGGTATTCAATGTGTCAGTTATTTGTGATTCTAGATGTTTCTGGCCTTGGGTGCGGCCCCCGCCGTATGTTGGGCCCGCAGTGCTTGTGTACACCAGCAGGCAGTGTGGTGTACACAGGCGCGCTGTGGCGCACACAGCTGTTGATGCAGCATGGGTGGTGTACACAGGCATAGTGGTGTATACAGGCCTTGTGGTGTACAAGGGTATCGTTGTGCACACATGCCCTGCGGTGTACACAAGCACTGCTGTGTATATAGGCAGTAAGATGCACATAGGCAGTGTGGTGCACACAGGCGTTGTGGGCCCAACTTACAGGGGACCGTACCCCAGGCTAGAAAATTCAATGATTTCAAATAGCTGACGTATTGAATGTGATATGTTCGCACCCCCCCACCGCGCGAGTTTCCGGAATCGGGCTCCCTTGGGACTTTGGAGGTGCACACAGGCTTTTTAGTGTACACAGGCATTGTGGTGCACGCAGGCATTGTGGTGTACACAGGCATTGTGGTGCACATCGGTGATGTTTAAGCAGCACATGTGGTGCACACAGGCATCGTAATGCACGCAGGCATGGTGGCGTACACAGGCGCTGCGGTGCACACGGCTGCTTTAGTGTACACAGGGATTGTGGTGTACGCAGGCGACGTGGTGCACGTAGATGATGCGGCAGCAGCAGCTGTGGTGGGGACCAGCACCTGCTGCGCACAGAGGCATTGAGGTGCGCACAGGCGCTGAACTGTGCGCAGGCATCGTTGTGCACGCAGGCCCTGCCCGATCCCCTGCGCTTCGTGCCCGCACAGGGATGGATCAGGCACGCCCAGCGCGCGAGGGGGTGCGACCCAAGGGGGGATGGTGAGGGGATAACGCATCCCGGGCGTGGGGGTGCTTCGTGCTATCCCCTGCCGATTTGCTCCCCCCAACTACTGCGCATTACCCCCTGGAATAAACAGAGCATGCGCAAGGAGGAGGATGAGGAAGAAGAGGACCAGTGTAAACCTAAGACGCATCAGCGATGTTGCAATACACCCTCCCTCCAAGTTCCCTCTTCACAGGGTCCTGCAAGGGTTTATCTCCATTGCGGGACATGCCCCATTGGAAAATTATCCCAGAGCGACCCTACCTAGGAGTTGGAGCCCCGAGGAGAGCAATATTAGTAGTAATTGTAAACGCCTGCTGCGCTATGCTGCGCTATGCTATGCTATGCTAGGGTATGCTAGGTTGCGCTATGTTATGCTAGGCTATGCTATGTTATGATCTGCTGCGCTATGCTATGCTATGCTATGCTATGCTATGCTGCGCTATGCTATACTATGCGATGCTGCGCTATGATATGATATGTTATGATATGGCATGATTCGATATGTAATGATATGATATGCTATGTTATGATATGCTGCGCTATGCTATGCTATGATATGCTATACTATGCTGCGCTATACTATGCTATGTTATGCTATGCTGCGCTATGGTATGCTATGATATGCTATGTTATGCTATGCTGCGCTGTGCTATGCTAAGCTATGCTATGCTATGCTATGATATGCTATGTTGCGCTATGCTATGCTTTGCTTTGCTATGCTATGCTATGCTATGCTGCGCTATGCTAAGTTGCGCTATGAAATGATATGATATGCTATGCTATGCTATGCTACTGCTGCGCTAAGCTAAGCGAAGCGAAGCCAAGCTAAACTAAGCTAGGCTAGGTTAAGCTAAGCTAAGCTAAGTTATGCTGAGCTAAGCTAAGCTAGGCTAGGCTAAGCTAAGCTAAGCTAAGATGAAGCTAAGCTAAGCTATGATGAAATAAGCTAAGCTAAGATGAGATAAGCAACGCTAAGCTAAGGGGACGTAGCGGGGGGAACCGCGGGGCGGATGCCGGGGGGACCGCCCGGGGCGAGTTACACTGCCCGGGTAAGAACCCTTCTAGGCAGAGCCTAGGTAGGGAATAAGCTAAGCTAAGATGAGATAAGCAACGCTAAGCTAAGGGGACGTAACTGGGGGAACCGCGGGGCGGATGACGGGGGAACCGCCCGGGGCGAGGACCACTGCCCGGCCCCTTTAAGCAAAGAGGGTAAGAACCCTTCTAGGCAGAACCTAGGTAGGGAATTAAAAAACTTGAGCCGAAATGGTTACGGAAGGCACTGCTTGCGGGGGCTCCGGTCCGGCCATCGAGGCTAGCTCGGCATCTGTCGCACATTGTTTTTTCTTTGCCTTTCCTTCGCTTTGCTTTTGCTTTTGCTTTGCTTTGCTTTGCGTTGCTTGTGCTTTGTTTTGCTGTCGCTGCTGTTGCTTTGCCTTTGCTTGGCTGCTGTGCTATGCTCTGCTATGCTGCGCTGTGCTATGCTGTGCTGTGCTGTGCTGTGCTGTGCTGCGTTATGCTATGCTTTGCTATGCTATGCTGCGCTATGCTATGCTATGCTGGGCTATGCTATGACATGCTATGCTACGCTATGCTCTGCTATGCTATGCTATGCTATGCTGCGCTATGCTATGCTATGCTGTGCTATTCTACGCTATGCTATGCTGTGCTATGCTATGCTATGCTACGCTATGGTAGGCTCTGCTGTGCTCTGCTATGCTAAAGCTCGGCGAAGCTAAGACGAAGGTAAGCTAAACTAAGATAAACCTGAGCTAAGATGAAGCTAAGTTAAACTAAGATGAAATAGGCTAAGCTAAGATGAGATGAGATAAGCAACCCTAAGCTAAGGGGACGTAACTGGGGGAACCGCGGGGCGGATGCCGGGGGAACCGCCTGGGGCGGGTTACATTGCCCGGCCCCTTTAAGCTAGAGGGTAAGAACCTTTCTAGGCAGAGCTTAGGTAGGGAACAAACGTCTGAGAATCCTCAAAGGTGCCACAACCACCGTTCTGGGGACCTCAGCGTCGCGAGTCAACGTGACTGCTGCGTCCTGCCAACCCTCAACTGTGCCAGAACACCACACCTGGGACTTCAACACCGCGAATCAACATGACTATCGTGTTCTGACAGCTCTAAATCTTGCCAGAACACCGTTCTTGGGACTTCGACGATGCGAGCCCTTCAAATGTTCGCAGACTTTCAAAACGAATGAGCGCGGCGCTGAGGCGAGAACCACGTTTAAACAAGAACCGCCCTTCATCCGTGAAACAGTTGCACACTTTTAAGACGAATGTGCGCGACGCTATGAAGCTGCTGAACACCGTGAAGACGAATGTGAGCGATGCTGCTGCGAGAACTACATTCTGAAAACGGCACGCCCTTCATCCGTGAAACTGTTGCACTTTTGTAAGTGAATGCGCGCGGGGCTGAGGCCAGAGCCACGTTTTGCAAACGGGCCGCTTTCCATCCGTGAACATGTTGCGAATTTCAAGCTTCCGGATCACAAACGGTGAGGAAGTCTCAGGCGAAACGCCTGGCCCGCCCTACCAACACGTCCGAGGGTGCGATAAGGAAGAAGGACGGAGGAGGAGGAGGAGGAGGAGGAGGAGGAGAAGAAGGAGAGCATGCTCGAGGAGGGGGAAGGGGAGGAGTAGGAGGAGGAGGAGGAGGAGGAGGAGGAGGAGGAGGAGGAGGAGGAGGAGAAGAAGCATGCTCGAGGAGGAGGGGGAGGCGAAGGGGGAGGAGGAGGGGGAGGGGGAGCAGGACAAGCTAGATGCGCTCGCGTCATATCTGACCTCCTACCCATCCCTCGCATCCCTTACCATAGCGTAGATCTCCTCTCTTCGCACGGTCGGATGTCGAGCAGGGCATTGATCGCCAGAGGGTGCGCGATGCATCGTAGAGCACGCCATGGCATGGCGTAGAAGAGCACGGCAGAGCGTGGAATGTCATAGCATGGCGTGGCATTGCGTAGTGGAGCATTGCATCACAAAGCATTGCAACGCAAAACATGGCATCGCACAGCGGCGCAGAACACAACACCGCACAGCCATTCATGGCAGGGCACCGGGTTCCTTGGAGGGTAAGTGGCTAGTCTTCGAAGGGTCGGGACCAGCCAGTCTGGAGTCGCGGCTCCATGCTCAGTTCGCTGGGCTCCGCGACACGCTCCCCACAAGGCGGCGCTGATGGAGAGCACCCGCTGGCTCTGTTTGCAACATCGCCTTCTGAAAGCAGAAACGGGTCTCCCGCTTGATACTTCTTCCAAACGCTGCCGCACCGAACTGGGGGGGGGGCCTTCCTCGGCCCAAAAATTCAACGCAACGAATCGACAACCGGATGTGTAATCACTTGCGATGTTTTTGTTCTGGAGGTGATTTCTTAGATTTGGGGCCTTTTCGGAAGGACTGAAAACGCCCGCGCTGCAGCGGAAGCACATTTTGGAACAACCAGAGGCGCAGAAGTGGGGCCAGAGTTGCAGCGGGAGCAACACTTTGAAGGACCGAAAAGAATCGGATTACCAAAAACACATATGAAAACCAGAAAATGAGGCCAGCGCTGCAGCGGGAGCACGATTCGGAATGAGCGGAAGCGCGGAAATGAGGCCAGCGCTGCAGCGGGAGCACGATTAAAGCCGAAAATGAGGCCAACGCTTCGGCGGGAGCAACATGTTGAAAACAAATCCCATGCGAAAGCCCAGTTCCCGGGAATTCTGTGTGTAAAAAGCAGTGCGCGAAGTGGGGCGAATACGTTCCGGACGTCATCAGGGGAGAGAGGAGAGAGTAGTATTCAGATTGTGTATTGTGGAGGAGGGGGAGGAGGAGGAGCCCTGGTGCATCTTCGCGAGTTCCGGGCCGGCGCATCCCCAGGTGAGCGCTTGGGCGGTTGGCGTGGCAGCACGCGGCCTGAGTCGCTTTGCGCTGGCGCCGAAGGCCTGACCGTGGGGGTCGCCGAGGGCTGGTGCCCTTTTACTGTACTCCCCATCCTCCTCGTCTTCCTCCCTCTCCCTCCCCTCTCCTCCCTCCTCTTCCTCCTTCCTCCACGTCTGCCCTCGTCTTCTTCCCTCCTCTGTGCCATCCCTTGTCTTCCTCCCCTCCTCCCTCGATGCCGGGCCCTTCTTCTCCACTTGTTTTGTGTTGCCTACTTTGTCCGTGGATTGTTTAGTCTGAGAGCCAAGGCCCGCTGGAGGCCCGAGAAGAATCATGACCTGTGGAACCTCGTGCGAGAGCTGATGCAGAGCAGAGATGTCCAGGCCGTTCAGGTTTGGAGCCACTCGGCCGATGCGGAGCTGGAAAAGGCCAGCCCAGAGCAGCGTGCGCTTTTTCCTTGAAACGATTTGGCTGACAAGTCGGCCGATTGATTTTCCCCAGAAGCTCAGGTCTCGCAGGGAGCTGCCAATAGTTTGAAAGAGCTCGAGGCGGTACACCTCAATCTTGTCTTGGATGCCCGCATCGGCTGGCGCCGAGGAAAGAGCTGTTGCCCAAGGTGCGGCTCGGCGGAAGCTCAGCCTGCCAGCAGCCCTTCAGAACACGGTGCACCTGGTCGGCGGTAGTGAGTCGAGTGGGCGTCGCCGTCGCTGGTGGCACTGTCGCACGTGTGGTTCAGAACCGACCCGACGGTGCGCAAATCCGCCGTGCTTTAATGGTTCCGTTCGCCCTGCCGTGCCCCGAGGATTGTCGGGCCTGCTGCCAGTGCCCCACGAGAGGTGGGGCCTATTAGGCGGTCTCGTCACGGCGCAGCACTCCCGTGCTGTGCGGTGGTGGGAAGCTGGGACGGACTCAGGGAATGAACTGATTTTCGCTCGCTCGAGGTGCAGCGGTCTGGGCATAGACTTATGATGTTCCAACCTACTTTAGCCTTGACCGCCAGAAACAGTTTCGAGCACCAAGAAAGTACCGAAACTTGAGGGTTTTCACGTGTCGGGCCCTGGGAGGCGACACTCGTTCGACATTGTTTCGACACTTTTCTGGGTGCTCGAAATGATTTCTGTGATGTGGTCCTGAAGTACGATGGGAGTAACATAAGCACAGACCATGTCCGCTCGACTGGCAAGCTGACTAACGAGCTTGCGCCTCCCACGCGTACGGGGCAGCAGTTTCCAAAGGCGATCGAGGAAGTACCTGCCCCGAGCCACGCGAAGCTGGCCAGGGAAGTAAACGTCATCCAGTGGTAGTGGTGGATCGCGCGCAGCGCAGAGGCTAATCTAATCCTCCCTCCTCTTCTTCTCTCCTCCTTACCTCGCCCTCTTCCCTCGTCTTCCTCCCTCCTCTTCCTCATCCCTTGCCTTCCTGCCCTCCTCCCGCTGGGCCGCAGTCTGGAAAATGCTTGCAACGGCTTCACACTCTGAGCTACCACCTCATGGAAGGAGCGGCCTGGCCGAGTCCATCGACATGTCAAGGCTCCTGAGGTCGAGCAACTTGAGACTGCCGGCCACGCGCATGGCGCCAAGGTCCCCGAGCTGCTTCTGAGCATTTCAGACCCCGACGCGATCATGCAGAGCAGGACCTTGTACCGGGAGAGCGTCTGGAGCGACCCCACCTTCGACGAGGCAGAGCTCGTCGAGACGATTGGCGAGGTGCTGCGCCGCGCCGAACTCGAGACGAGGACTTGCCGCCGATCACCAGCGAGCAGATTGGGCAGGCCCTTCGCCATACAGTGGGGACGCGCATCAAGAAACCGAGCGTTTTTCGTCAGGGCTCCTTGGCTTTCTTCGTTCCGCGAGTCGCGCAATGGCTTTCCGCGGGCGTCAAGACACTTGCGCGTTCGACAGGCAAGGCGCGGGGCATCGACAGCCGCCGACCGACTCCTGCGAGGAGGAAGGCGTGTGGCCAGGGCAGCTGTCTCTGCGGTCCTCGGGTGCGCCATCCCCAAGAGGCAGGGAGGGGACCGCACCGTGGGAATGCTGCTCACGATCTCGTTCAGACGCCTGCCCCTCGCGTCCTTCAACCCTCCGCGAAACTTAACGCAAGTTTTCCCACCCCCGCGCCCCCAATTTCAATGTAGACTTGCGCGCGCGTCGCGGTCCGCGGACGCCGGCGGAAAAAATCGAGTCGCGTGTTTCGGCATCAACATGAAAGTTTGGGGTTTTGGGGGGTGCCGACGCGGCGCGGGAAGAACTTGCGTGAAGTTTCGCGGAGGGGTGTTGGAGCAGGGCCTCCCCGCCATCGTGGCGGCCATGGAGGTCCGGCTCTTCGCAGGGTCGCGCCGCCGGCGGCGGCGAGCCTGGCTGGGGCCTCGCCTGCAGGCGCAGCGCTCCGTGGTTGCGGGCCCCTGCCACGGCGGTAGTCACCACCCACCAAACCACCCCAACCCAACCCGAAGGTCTCAATTTGCCGTCCATTTCCAGTGGGGGGGGGGGTCGGGGAACACTGAGAAAACACGTATGGAACCCGTACCCCCCCCCCCCCCAACCCGAAATTCGGGTCTTCGGGTTGGGTTGGGGTGGTCTGGTAGGTAGTCAGGTAGGCTCGCGCAGATGCTGCTGGGGCCCGACCATCGCTCGAGCGCGTCGCGCGTGCGAGCGCGCCCAGCCGTGGACGTCCAGCGACGACGCCGTCATGCGAGCCGCGGGCAAGCGCAAGATGGTCCAGGAGGACACCTACGGGTCCGCCGTCGCGCTCCAGGAGGGGCTGGGCGAGGCGGGCCTGGTGGTGTCGCCCAGGACCGCGCTGGTCTGCTCCGACCCCGCCCTCGGACGTGCCATGACCGCGGGCTTGGCCCGCCTGGGGATCCCCGCCCCGTGCGCTCCGCAGGCGGTGCACTTCGGCGTTGGCATCGTGTGCGGGCGGCGCCGCTGTCGGCGCAAGGCGAACGGCCGCTTTCAGTCGGCCCGCGCTCGCCTCGCCAGGATCTTCAAGACGAGGAAGGAGGTCCGCCTGCGCGCATCAACCGAGATGCTGTGGACCACGGGCGCGCAGCACCAGGCGACGCACGGCCACCAGGCTGCAGGCTTGGCGCCGTCATCGCTGCTCGTCCTTCGCCGAGGCTTCGCAGCGACTGCCTTCGGCAGGGGGCCAGACCGGTGCCTGACCACCACGTTGGGCGCCCTCATACTCATTGTTTTCTTGTTTTTCTTCCTACTTCTCCCTCCTCCCTCCGCCTCCCTCCTCCCTCCTCCCTTCTCCCTCTTTCTCCTCCTCCCTCCTCCTCCTCCTCCTCCTCCTCCTCCTCCTCCTCTCTCTCTCCTCCTCCTCTCCTCTCTCCTCCTCCTCTCTCCTCCTCCTCCTCCTCCTCCCTCCTTCCTCTCTCTTCTCTCTCTCTCCTCCTCATCCCTCCTCCATCCCTCCTCCAATCCTCCTCCTCCTCCTCCTCCTCCTCCTCCTCCTCCTCCTCCTCCTCCGCCCTCTCCTCCTCCTCCTCAATCTCCTCCTCCAATCCTCCTCCTCCTCCTCCTCTCCTCCTTCTCTCTCCTCCTCTCCTCCTCCTCCTCTCTCCTCTCCTCTCTCTCCTCCAATCCGACTTGGCCGCCGGACCGGCCCCACAGCCGCCCTCCTCCTCTCCTCCTCTCTCCTCCTCCTCCTCCTCTCCCTCCTCCTCCTCCCTCCTCCTCCTCCTCCTCTCCTCTCCTCCTCCTCCTCCCTCTCCTCAATCCTCCTCCTCCAAATCCTCTTCTCCTCAATCCTCATCCTCCTCCTCCTCCTCCGCCCTTCTCCTCCCCTCCCAATCCTCCTCCTCCAATCCTCTCCTCCTGCAATCCTCGTTTCTCCAATCCTCCTCCAATCCTTCTCCAATCCTTCTCTCCTCTTCTCCTCCTCCTCCTCCTCTCCTCGACCCTTCTCCTTCTCCTCTTCGTCTCTCCTCGTCTCTCCTCGTCTCTCCTCTCTCTCTCGTCTCTCCTCCCTCTCTCCTCTCCTCCTCCTCCTCCCTCTCTCCTCCTCCATCTCCTCCTCCTCCTCGTTCTCCTCCTCCTCCCGTCTCTCCTCCTCCCCCTCCTCCTCCTCCTCCTCCTCCTCCTCCTCCTCCTCCTCGTCCTCCCATCCTTCTCGTGGGCCTGCCGCCCCTAGCGAAGGGCTGCTCCCGCGCCGTCCTGGTACTGCTGCTCGCGGCCACGGCGGTGACCCTGCAGGGCTGCGAGTTCGACGTGCCCACGCATTCCGTAGGCAGGTGGCGCGCCGAGGACGCGGGAGGGGGAGGAGTGCGCCGCTCCTGTGCGACAGCAGAGGGGGTGAGAGGAGATGTGGAAGGGTGGGAGGAGGGGCAGGAAGGCATGATGATGATGATGATGATGATGATGATGATGATGATGATGATGATGATGATGATGATGATGATGCTGATGCTGATGCTGATGCTGATGCTGATGCTGATGCTGATGCTGATGCTGATGCTGAGGAGGAGGAGGAGGATGAGGATGAGGATGAGGATGAGGATGAGGATTAGGATGAGGATGAGGATGAGGATGAGGATGAGGAGGATGATGAGGATTATGATAAGGACGATGATGTTGATGCTGCTGTTGATGATGATGATGATGATGCTGATGATGATGTTGATGATGATGATGTTGATGATGATGATGATGATGCTGATGATGATGATGCTGATGATGGTGATGATGCTGATGATGCTGATGATGGTGATGATGATGATGATGATGATGCTGATGATGATGATGGGAGTGAGGGCACATTCATGATGCCAGGAACGCCTTTGTCGTTGCTCCCGTGGACCCTTCTTCTCTCGGTGCGTGTGCGTCCTGATAATCGTGCCTCGCTCCCTGGGGTCCTCGCTCCGTCGTGCTTGCACTGTCTGGGCAAGGTTGGTCCTACCAGTCAGCTCTCTGTGTAGCTGCTCTTTTTGGCTCGAGGACTTTCTCTACGACCTGCGGCCTTGAGCTGCATGCAACCCCAGGGCTTTCCTGCTTTCTGGAGCGGCCCCATCACCGCCGTTGTGCTCTCGCTGAGTTTGCGGAGGCAGCCCTGCCCGCCGGGCCCGCCGGGCCCGGACCCGCCCAGCTGCGAGTGCAGCTGCTCGGAGGCGGTGCCGTGCCTGGACGCCGAGCCGTGCGCCTGCCCCAGGTGCCCGGAGGCGGCGCCGTGCCCAGAGTGCCCGGCCGTGGAGCTGGGCTGGGAGGAGGTCGCCGCCATCGGGATCGCCAGCTGGGTGGTCCAGACGGCTCTCGCTGCGGCGAAGAGTGTGGCAGTCAGGGTTGTCGGACGGGGTCGTGTGAGTCATGGCGCTCGTTGGGCTCGACGCGGGGGAGGCGTGCTTGAGGCGCCTCCTTCCAGGTAAGCGGTTCCTGGCATGGTACGACGCGGACGTCGTGTACCACGAGAGGATCGCGCTGTGGCCACAGACGCGGGACAAGTGGGTCATCCTGACCCCCGATTTAGACATGTATGCCGAAGTGCTGGATGGCAGCGAGGGCGCCGACGGGGCGGCTGCCTCCGCTCGACAAACCAGTGTACCGATTCACGGGCGCCCTGCCCCTGGACGATTTGAAGAGCTACATCCGGGAGGGGCGGCGCCTGGCCCTGGAGGGCGAACCCGCGGCGGGCGATCCGCCGGTCGAGGTCACAGACGCAGTGATGCCAGATCGAGAAGTGGTTCCCCTGGACTCCATGTTCGGCGGCCGCTTCCTGCCCCGCCGCCTGCCGCTGCGCCGTGGCGCAACGGCGGCGGCCCCCGCGGCGGGCGACGGGCCCCCAGCCGATGCAGCCGCCGGGGTCGCGGCGGGTGTCGCAGCGGGGCCCGCGGCGGCGCCTGAGGGACAGCTGGTCGAGGAGTACCCCCAGCGAGGCCCGGAGGACACCCCGAGGGGTTACGCCTGGCTGCGCATGGAGGGCGGTCGGGCTGGCGGGCTTGGCGATGAGGTGAATCTCAGCTTCGACGACTACAGGCTCTCGGACTACGGCGCGATGGTCATCCGCCACGGCCAGGGCCGACGCGCTGGACTCGTGCCACTGACGGAGTTAGACGAGACCATGCGTGCCCGCCAGGAGGAGCTGGCCGCCCAGTTGCAGCCAGCAGGAGCGGGTGCTCTGATGCCGCCGGCGCCGGAGCCTCCGCCTGGCCCAGCCGGCACGGACGTCGCCGGCGGCACGGCGACACCGCGTCCCGGGGCCGAGGATGCACGCACGTTGCGGATAGACTATGATGATCAGGGCGAAAGATACAAGTCGTATCGCGAGGCCGTCCAAGAGAGCTTCCACGTCCCCGACCAGCATTGGCCCTTAGAGGGCCCGTCGACCTACCTGCAGGTGGTGAAAAACACATCGATCGCAGCGGGGGGACCCGCGCCTGTGGCTTCAGCTGTGGGCGCGGACGAAGCATTTGGACGTGAACGACAGAGTGATGCATGAGCTGACCTGCCTAGTGGATATGATGTTCTACGCCTCCACGTTCGACCAGTTGAACGCACCCGCGCTGGCCAATTTCGAAGTGCTGGCGAGGCGCTATCAGACCATCCTGGACGCGTACAAGATCCCAGGGAGAGCTCCGAACTGGCAGATGGCTCGGTTCTACAGTGGCGTGACCGCCGCCGTGGATGCCATCGCGCCCGAGCTGAGGCAGTGCGGGGCCAAGCGCGCCAAGGAGGAGATCGACCTGGAGACTGGGGCTCAGCGCGCGCGTGGGCTCCCAGGCGCCGGCGGCGCCTCTGGCAGCGAGGAGGCGCCTGACGGCGCAGCCGGCGAGGGGCCTAAGGGCCGGGGCCGGGATCGTGACGGCGGCCGGGGGCGCGGTCGGGCTGGACTGCCCATGGCCGGCAGCCCCTCGGCCGCCGAGAAGGCATGAGTAAGGAGATGGCCGAGGGGCGTGCCCGGTGCTGGGCGCCTCCCAGCCTCCTCTCGCGGCGAACGTCACTTGTTCCCCTTGCCGCGGCTGGAGGAGCCACGACCAGCGCGTGGAGGAGGTCGCCTCAGCCGCGGACTGCGAGGTCGTCATCTGCGCGTTCGGCTGGTGGCTGGCGAGGGCGTCCGGCTCGCCTGCGGTCGGCAGCGGCGGCGGCGCTGACATCCACAGCGAAGTGACTGCGCGCGTCGACGGACTGGTACGAGCCCAGGAACCGGCGCCGGACGCGCCTTCGCCGAGAGCGGCCTATCTCGAGCTGCTCCGAGGTCGCGGCTCGTATGAAGAGCCAGGCCAGCCGAACGTAGCTCCCATCCAGCTCGGGCTTGTCTCGTTGCCGGAGAGCACCTGGGACGCGCCGCGCCTGGAACCGCTGTTCGACGCCGAGGGCCTGCGTTTTTTGGAGGGTCGTGGAAAGCGGATGCTGCGCAGCGTCCCAGATTTTGAACGTCTCCGCCAGAGCGACCCAGTGCAGCCTCACCTGGACCCTGCGCTCACAAAGAGTAGGCGGTTGCTGGTTCACTTCGTGGGGGGCTGCACTCGATTGGCATGCTGCGATTTACGTCGGAACTTGCTGAATTCGTTGCGACCTTCTTTGCATGGAAGAAGGGCAGACAGAAGATGATAATGATTACAGATTGGCGCCCTGCCAACCAGCGCTTCTCTCTTCCTCCGCGGGTGGATCTGCTGACGGCGGAAGGCCTGTCGCGCCTCGAGGTCGTTGTCGACGACGACCCGTGTCTGCTGATGGACACGGGCCTGGGCATTCTGCCAGCGCTCCGCCTGTGTCTCGGGGTTGGCGATGTCGAGAACTGTTTCCACAGGATGGCGATGCCGTCCTGGATGAGCCTCTATTTCGCCTTCCCAGCATTGACGGTCAGCGAGATGCGCCTGGACTCAGCGGAGACAGTGGAAGGCCGCGTGGCAAGCGGCGATGATTTGATATACCCGTGCTGCAGAGCCCTGCCGACGGGGTGCTCCTGGTCGCTCTACTTCTGCCAGAACGCGAAAACTAACCCGGCGCGGCAGTGCGATCTCTTGCGAGAGGCCAGGTCGGCCGCCGACCGCGGCGAGCCCATGGTTTTCCGGCTGGGCGACGCGACGTCCGCGTGCAGGGCTTCTGGCACTACAACTTGGGTGCTCGGGCAGGATCCGGGAGCGGTCAGGGGGGCGCTGGACGAGAAGGTCGCGGCGTTCAACAAGCTGCGGCTCGACATCCACGAGGTGGAGCTCTTCGAGTCGAAGGGGGCGGCCCTCGGCGCGGTCGTGGACTGCGAGCGCCTCTGCGCCGCCATCGCCGGCAAGCGGCGCTGCCTCCTTGAGAGGGCTCTGGTCTACGCCTCGCAGCGGGGCAAGCTCTCTGGCCGGGACCTGGAGCGCCTCCTGGGCCATTGCACCTACGCCGGCCTGGCGAGGCGCGGGGTGCTCAGCGTTTTCTCGGCCAGCTACGCTTTCATTCAGGCCACATACTGGGAGCGGCAGGAGATGTGGACCTCCGTGCGCGAGGAGCTCAGCTGCTTCCGAGGCCTCTTGGTTTTCCTCAGCAGCGACTGGGTGCTGCCCTGGAACCGCTGCGTCACCGCCTCTGATGCGTCCGAGAGCGGCTTCGGCGTCACCTCCACCATGATAGACGCCGGGGAGTTCGCCCGCGTGGGGCGCGTGGCCGAGCGGGGCCGGTTCCGCCTTGACTTGGAGCTGGCCCCGCGCAAGCGCGCCATGCAGCACGCCGGCTTCGTCGACGGCGTCGGCGCCGGGCCATGGCGCCCATCGGCGCCCGAGGAGGCCTCTGCAGGCGCCTGGGCACTCGACGAGGACTTCGAGGAGGTGCCCGCTGGGTGGCTGGACCAGGCGCGCTGGAGCCTGTGCCGCAGCGGCGTTTGGGTCAGGGCCGAGGGCATCGCCATTTTAGAAGCCCGCGCTGTCCTGGCCGCCGTGCGTCGCCTCGCCTAGACGCGGTGGGGGCACGACATCAGGCACTTGCATCTGTGCGACAACATGGGAGTTGCACTGTTGATCTGCCGATCTCGCTCAAAAGATTATTCCATGTTGGCAGTCATCAGGTGTATCAATGCTTACCTCGTGGCTCGCAATATTCGTCTCGTCGTCCGCTGGATGCCGAGTGAGCTCAACAGTGCAGACGAGGCCTTTCGGATTTTTGATGACAACGCTTCCTGCCCACTGGCCTGGTGCATCCCGTCTCACATATCTCGACCAGATGCCCAGGCCCCCGAGGAGCCCAAGAGTGAACATGTCGTCAGCAAGCAAACTTCGGAGCCACATTATCATCATGTGAACGATACTAATAGTGGACGGGACTGTGAACAAGAGCCTCTAGCTAACAGCCATCTTATAGCCCGAGGACATAGTGAGCAACATCCGCTTCATCATCAGCCTAAAGACAGCCATGAGCTAGCTGAGCTCGAGCCTCAGCCCATCCCGAACGTCCTGAGCCTCAGCAAGCCCTCAGCCACTTCAGCAAGCCCAGGGCGAGCCGTCGCGCCGTCGATCACATCGCGGGCTCAAGATCATGGAGCTTGCCTCAGCCACTCGGCTGAGTCGGGCCCTGCCGACCGCCGCCCATGCAGCCCGCGGCTGGTTGCCGGCGCCGAGGCGGCGAGGCCTGCGGCCTCGACCGTGCCCTCGCCTCGGGCGAGGACGCGCGTGCTGACGGCTGCCCCGCAGCAAGCGGGCCGCGCCGTGGGGCCACCGCGGCGGGAGCGTGCCCTGAGCCACCTGCCCGCCAACAGTCAGGCCTGCCTGGCGGCGGACCACGTGGCGTCGATGGCCGCCAAGACGCTGGAGCAGCTGGCGGCGGCCATGCCCGACCTAGCGAGCGACGACTTCGCCAGGCGGCCCGATCGTCGCCGACGGACGCGATCGCCCTCGCCGAGCACTGGCACCACGTCCGTCAGCGAGGTCGTCGGCGCCAAGCGTCAGCGGACGCTTCTGGACCGTTCCAAGTCCCGCTTTCGCAAGTACCTCGTGGAGGCCATGGAGGCGCACGGGGGCGGGCTGACCTTGCTGGGGAAGTGGGCAGTGACGAGGCCCGCGCACACGGAGCACCGGCTGGAGTTGAGTCGGCTCAGGCAGCATGTCGAATCAAAGGGGAAGAGCGTCGACCGCGTCGGGGACGCCGAGCTGGACGGACTTTTCGCCGAATACTTCGAGAAGACTTTCTTCGCTGGCGTCGAAGCCTCGCGAGGGGCCAAGACGCCGGCCGGCTGGCTGCACCTCCACCCGAGCTTCAACCGCCTGGGCTCGAAGCGTCTCCCACGAGCCTGGCGGGCGTTTCGTGGCTGGTACAAGTTGCACACTGGCCGGTCGCAGAAGCCCGAGGCGCTGGGGGCGTGGTTCGGGCTGATGAACGCCTCGGTGGCGGCAGGACGTCGCGACGTGGCCCTGTTCGTGCTGATCATGTTGAGCACCTACCTCAGGCCCGGACAGCTGCTCAGCGTTCGCGGCCCAGGGCTGACGCCTCCGACCCAGGGGGCGACTGCTCACTGGTCGCTGCTGGTTCATCCCAGGGAGCTGGCGGGCAGGAGCAGAGTGGGCGATGCGAATGCGTCCATCCTCTTGGACTCGAGCTGGGCGAAGTGGATCGGCCCAGCGATGAAGGAGCTGAAGGAGGCGGCTGGGGACGGCCCGCTGTGGACGTTCGACTGCGGCGACCTGCTGAAGTTCTTTCGGCGCGCGGCGCGGGACATCGGGGCGCCCGGGCCGGCCCCCTATCAGGCTCGCCACTCAGGCCCGTCCATCGACGCGGCCAGGCACCCGAGGACGCTGGCCGACATCAAGAAGAGAGGGCAGTGGCGAACGGACAAGAGCGTCCTGCGGCACGAGCGGCACGCACGTTTCGCCAGCGGCTACCGCGAGCACCCGATCGAAGTCCAGAGGTACGCCACCGAGTGCGAGCGACGTGCCGAGGCGACCATCCTCCGCGGACTGGTCGTCCCGCTGCCGCTCGCGGGCGTCCGCGCGTGAGAAACGTCTACTTTGCTGACGCCTTCGCCGGCAAGGGAGGCGTCGCCCGCGCCATCAGGAGGCGTGGTCTCCAGGCGAGAACATGAGAGAAGATGCGCGGTGAGCATGGGGACCTGGCGCGCATAAAGGTTCTGCGCCGCCTCCTCTCAGACATTCAGTCTGGGAGATGTCAAGGCGTCATGCTGGCGCCTCCCTGCGCGTGTTTCTCGATTGCCAAGATTCGTTCAGCCCCGATCAGAAGCCAAACCCGCCCTTGGGGCCTCTCTCGCTCCGAGATGTCTGAGAAAGATTGTACTAGGCTCACTGTAGGTAACAAGTGTATGCGCGCGCTGCTAAACATAATCGCAGCTTGCAATCGCTCGCGTGCTCCCTGGATACTCGAGAACCCGCACAGTAGTTATATGTTTAAGACCCTTGAGTTATTAGAACTCGCTCAGAAGCGCTTCGTCTCAACAGTTGTATCAGACTTCTGTCAGTTTGGCACCAGATGGCAGAAGCGAGCGCGTTTTTTGATTGGCCATCTCCACCCCGACGAGCACGCAAGACTGTCCAAGACTTGCGGTGGGCAGGCCGGCATTTGCAGTCGAACCGACAAGCCCCACCTGCAGCTCGAGGCGGCCTTTCCAGAGGGGGTGAGATGGACCACCATAGCCCAGACGTGTCCACAGGCCTTGAATAGGGCCTTGGCAGGAACTCTCGTGTTATGGGCCATGTGTGGGTTCTTCAAAGTTCGAGCGAACATCCGTCTTTGGGATGCTAAGGGATTTTAAAGTGTTCGTGCACTTAGCAGCTGCTGATATGAGTATTCAGTTCCCGCGAAGACTTTGTGATGCTCATGAGAAGATAGCCACAGTAAAACAATGTTTACTGCTGGCGCAGTTTCCCGCCCAAGCTCTAAAGCAGCATGGGAGCATGGGAGTGCGGGCGCATGAATGATGCCAGGAGCGCGTTTGTGGTTGCTCCCGTGGACCCCTCTTCTCTCGGTGCGCGTGCGCCCTGATAATCGCTCCTCGCTCCCTGGGGGTCCTCGCTCCGTCGTGCTTGCGCTGTCTGGGCAAGGTTGGTCCTGCCAGTCAGCTCTCTGTGTAGCTGCTCGTTTTTTGCTCCCGCCGCCAGCCCATGGCCTTTTGTGCACTGTCACCTTGAGCCGAATGCTCGAACTGTTCTGGGATTTTTAAGTGCGTTTACATTTAGCAGCTGCTGATACGAATCTTCAGCTTCCGCGAAGACTTTGTAAGGTTCACGAGAACATAGCCACAGTAAAACAATTCTTACTGCTGGCGCAGTTCCCCGTCCCAGCTCTAAAGCAGCATGATTATGATGATGCTGTTGTTGATGATGGTGATGATGCTGCTGACGATGATGGTGGTGATGGTGGTAGTGATGATGATGGTGATGATGATGATGACGATGCTGATGCTGATGCTGATGCTGATGCGAATGATGATGCTCATGATGATGATGAGGATGATGCTGATTTTTTGTGATTATGATGATGCTGCTGCTGATGGTGAAGTCAGATATGTTGAATTGAATGGTGATATTTATGATTCGGATGATGGTTATGCTGATGAGGAAGCTGATGCTGAGTATGATGAGGCTGCTGATGCTGATCATGGTTCGATAAACTACTGCGCGTCCAAGACTACATTCCACGAGGCGTTCTGGGGTCTCGTCTAACTGGGGTCTCGTCGGAGGGCTATCGGGGGCGTCTTGGAGGCAGATGTTGGACTTCTTGGCAGCCTCCTGGGAGGTTCTTGGGGGCGTTTGGGGGCTCTGTTCGGGCTCCCCGGGGGCTTCTTGGGGCGTGGTGGGGGCTTCTTGAGGCAACCTGGGGGCGTCCTGGGGCCGAAGGCTGGAAATGTGGCTCGGGTTCCCCCCGAGGGCCCCCTTTTGGCGGCGTCTGGGGGCCCTCTGGGGCCGTCATTGAGGCTTCTGTGGCGGTCTTAGGACCCTCGTGGGCCGTCTTGGAGCTGTCCTAGGGGTCTTTTGCCGTCTTGCACGTTATGAAAGCGCAGAAGGCGAATTTGTTTAAAGCATACGTTTTCCGAAGGGAATGGGGCAATTGTCACTTCTTCGGTGTCTCTTGGGAGGCCTCTTGGAGGCCTATTGGGGCGTTTTGGATGCATCTTGGGCCGTTTGGATGCCATCTTGGGCGTTTTGGAACGATCATTCGACGGTTCGGGGCCTTCTTGGATCGTCTTGGGGCCCACTTGAGGCTCTCTTGGTCTGTTTTGGGGCCCTCTATGCTCCCATGACGCGTTCGTCCGGGGGGGGGGGAATCTCTTGTTGGGGGTCCTCTGGGGGGAGTTATGGTGGGGGAACAATCTCACACGCCTAGAGACCCACAAGGGGTCGGCGGATTATGATGCTGATAATGATGCTGATGATGACGATGCTGATGATGATGATGATGATGATGATGATGATGCTGATGACGATGATGATGATGATGATGATGATGATGATGCTGATGATGCTGATGATGCTGATGATGATGCTGATGATGATGATGATGATGATGATGGTGATTATGCTGATGCTGATGCTGATGCTGATGCTGATGCTGGTGCTGATGCTGATGCTGATGCTGATGCTGTTGCTGTTGCTGATGCTGATGCGGATGCGGATGCGGATGCGGATGCGGATACGGATGCTGATGCTGATGCTGATGCTGGTGCTGATGACGATGACGATGACGATGACGACGATGGTGATGATGATTATGATGATATTGCTGATGATGATGCTGATGATGATGCCGATGTTGATACTGCTGATGATGATGATGATGATGATGATGATGATGATCATGACGATGGCGATAACGATGATGATGCTGCTGCTGGTGATGCTCATGACCAGGATCATAATGATCATGATGATGATTGTGATAGTGATGGTGATGGTGATGATAATGATGAGGGTGGTGATGGTGGTGATGATGCCGAGGATGATGATGATGGTGATAATGATGATGATGATGATGATGATCATAATGATCATGATGATGGCGATGCAAATGATGACGATGATGATGGTGGTGATGGTGATGGTAGTGGTGATGATGTTGATGATGATGATGATGAGGGTGATTGTGATGTTGATGCTGATGCTGATGCTGCCGCTGTTGATGATGGTGGTGATGTTGATGATGCGAATGGTGATGATGATGATGATGATGCTGATGATGATGATGATGATGATGATGGTGATGGTGATGGTGATGGTGATGGTGATGGTGATGGTGATGGTGATGGTGATGATAGTGTTGATGATGTTGATGATGATGAGGAGGAATATGATGATGATGATGATGACGATGACGATGATGCTGCTGCTGCTGCTGCTGCTGATGATGATGATGATGATGATGATGATGATGATGATGATGATGATGATGATGATGATGATGAGATGGGATTGGAGTGGCCCGTCTTACGGTCACATATGCTTATTCTGCCAATGGGCCAAGAATTAAGAGTCGCCGACCTTGTCATAAGCATTTCAAGCGGGTGGGTACTTGTAGCGAGCGGCGACCAGGAATCAGGAATCAAGGAGGAATCAAGGGTCGCCATCTCCTCGCTGGGGCCTCGGGGGAGGGTGGGTCCCCGTGGCTAACGGCACCCAGAAGTCAAAGGTCGCCATCTCCGTGCTGGGGCCACGCGGGAGGGTGGGTGGTCCCCGTGGCGAGCGGCACCCAGGAATCAAGGGCCGCCATCTCCGCGCTGGAGCCACGAGGAAGGGTGGGTCCCCGTGGCGAGCGGCACACCCAGGAAACAAGGGTCACTTTTTGTGCTCGCCGTCTGGGGAACGCATTGAATGGCATTGCATCGGCTCATGTTGAGGCCCAGAATGCCAGTGAAACAGGTGGCCTTTCTCAACCACTTATCTGGTGACCCACCCATGCGTGGGTCACCTGTTGTGCGCGCGCCGTATGGGAAAATATATTGAGTGGCACTGCGTCGACTCATGTTGAAGCCCAACACGCATGTGAAGCAACTGGTTGTTCTCAACCAGTTGTCTGGTGACCCACCCGTCCGTGGATCACCAGTTGTGCCCGCGCCGTATGGGAGAAGTATTGAGTGGCAATGCATCGTCTCATGTTGAGGCCCAGAAAGCAAGTGCAACAGTTGGTCTTGCTCAACCGGTTTCATGGTGACCCACCCGTCCGTGGATCAATTGTTGCGCTGGCGCCGTAAAGGAAATCATATGGAATGGCAAGACATCGGCTCATGCTGAGGCACAGGATGCAAGTCAAACAGCTTGTTCTGCTCAACCAGTTTCTGGTGAGCCACCCGTCCAAGGGTCACTTGCTGTGCGCGCGCCGTATGGGAAGCGCGTCGAGTGGCAATGCGTCGATTCATGTCGAGCCACAGACCGCCCGTGAAACAGTTGGTTTTTCTCAACCAGTTTTCTGGTGACCCACCCGCCCGTGGATCACCTGTTGTGCGCGCGTCGCATGGGAAACGTATCCAGTGGCAATGCGGCGGCCCATGTTGAGGCCTAGAATGCAAGTGAGCCACCTTGTTTTTGTTCAACCAGTTTTCTGGTGACCCACCCGCCCGTGGGTCACTTAGTGTGAGCGCGCCGTATGGAAAACGTATCGAGTGGCAATGCCTCGCCTCATGTTGATGCCCAGATCGCAAATACAGCAGCTGGTTTTTCTCAACCACTTATCTGGTGACCCACCCGTCTGTGCGTCACGTGTTGTGCGCGTGCCGTATGGGAAACGCATTGAGTGGCAATGCATCGATTTATGTTGAGGCCTAGACCGCAAGCGAATCAGCTGGTTTTTCTTAACCAGTTTTCTGGTGACCCACCCGTCCGTGGGTCACCTGTTGTGCGCGCGTCGCATGGGACACGGATTGAGTGGCAATGTGTCGGCTCATGTTGAGGCCCACTCTGCAAGTTAAACCATTGGTTTGGCACCTCGGGCGAAGGGCACCCAAGAACCAAGAGACGCCATCTCCGAACCAGGACCACGGGAAGTGTGGGTCCGTTTGGCGAGCGGTACCCGGGAATCGGTGGAAGCCGTCTGAGACCACGAAGGTCAGTGCCACTGGCGAGCGGCGCCCAGAAATCAAGCGCCGCTGTCCTCGGGCTGCGGCCGCGGGGGAGGGTGGGTCGCCCGTGGCGAGCGGCGCTCAGGAGTCCAGAGGAGCTCTTTTCCAGGCTGAGGCCACGGGGGAGGGGCGGGTCCCCGCGGCGAGGGGGAGGGGGGCTGGCTAGTCTGGGCGGGGGGGAGGTGCTGTGCTGCGCGGGATAAAGATCGCAGGTCTAGACACACGTCGAGGGTCGAAGGAGTTGCTATCTCTTCCGCGGCGGAAGGTCGGCGGAAGGCGTCGGAAGTAAAACGGCGGTGGTTCCGCCGGCGGAAGCTCGGGGGAAGTCGGCGGAAGCAAAAGTCGACCTCCAAAGAGATGACAACATTTTTGGTTTCAGGGCGGCACCATGGGGCAAGAGAGTACACCTCGAGCGCGGGGGGGAGAAAACATTCCGTTTGGGAGACTCCAGGTTCTGCGGAGGGGGCCGGATCATGAGGTTGGCGGGTGTGTTTGGGAAGCAAGCGGCGTGTCAGAAGCGCAGGGTGCGACAGATCTGGTTTCAAGAGAAAGATACATGGAACGATTCGGAGTTCGAGTAGCTGGGGGAGGGGGATACAGATGAAGGAGGAAGAGGAGGAAGGGGAAAGAGAAAAGGAGGCAGGAGGATCAAACAGTCGAGAATGGTGAGTGAGTGGTGGAAAAGAGGAGGAGAAGGAGGAGGAGGAGGAGGAGGACCAGAGCAGACCCAAGATGCGTCAGCGATGCTGCAATACACTCTCCTGCTCCAGGTCCCTCCCTCAGAAGTCGCTGCAAGTCTTCCTATCGTAGGGGCGCCCCCTTGGCAGACGAGCTTTCCGTGGTCCTGCTATTCTGGCGAGGCCCTGTTTCGCAAAGGATTTGCCATCCACATTTCTAGCCATAAAACATGCTAAGTGGTAGGGCCATGCAGTTCAAGGATGTGCCAAGCGAGAGACCGTCTTGAAGCATAGCTGCCTCGCTCCCGTGCAACTATTGCACGCTTCTTCAGTGCCGGTCAAAATACTTGAACAGGTCTTGAGTGAAATCCCCATTATGAGAGGGCCCCATTCCATCCGCGTAGCTGCGCCACGTGTTTTAACTAATCACGGGCCACGACATGTAAGGAAGTCTCAGGCTGGACCCCCATTTTGTATGTGAGCCGCCCTCCACTTGTGCAGCTGTTGTGCAAGTCGAAACTTCTGGTCATGGAATCTGTGGAAGGATAAAGCAAGAGCAGCATTTAAAACACGAACGGGCCTCCGTCTGTTTAACATGTGTTTCTTGACGCTGTTATGCGCGCGGCGCCAAAGGCGAGAGCCGCATGTTGGAAGCCACCGCCCCCCCCCATCCATGCAACTGTTGGATATGCCCCCAAACAGTGCTTGCACCTAGGGGTTCTCACCTGGGGGCGCGTGTGCCAGGTTTCCTGCCCGTGCCCAGTTGGTTGGCGCCCGTGGGTGCCTCGTGGGCGCCTCGTGTTGGCTGGGGTTGCCGAGGCTTCGCCTCGTGCCCGTCCGTGGGCGCTTGTGGGCGTCTCGTCGGCGCCTCGTGCGCTGGGTGGGTGTGCTGAGGTTTCGCCTGGTGCCCGCCAGTGGGCGCTTCGTGGGCGCCTCGTGCGCTGGGCGGGTGCGGCGAGATCCCGCCCAGTGCTCGCCCGTGGGCGCCTCGTGGGCGCCCGCGAGGCGCTGGGTCGTGTGTGCGGAGATTTCGCCTGCTGCCCGCTTATCGACGTCTCGTGGGCGCCTCGTGCGCTGCGTGGGCGTGCGGAGATTTCGCCTGGTGCCCGCCCGTGAGCGACTCGTGCCCTGGGCGGCCGCATCGAATTCACAACATAGCCTGTACCACATAGCTTGTAGCATATAGCTACGCCACACAGCTTACACCACAGAGCTTGCACCATATCTCTCTCTATACATATATATATATATATATATATATATAGATAACGTCGCTTCACTCATTCCGCGGGCCCGTATTGTGCCATCGCT
>CAUYUJ010014666.1:304313-309313 GCA_963575745.1 Prorocentrum cordatum
TCTCTCTCTCTATATATATATATAAACCGTGGCCTCCCTTGTCCTCCTAACCCCGCCAGGGCTGAAGCGGCTCTCCCAGACCCTGCAGTGCAGCGGGCGCGGCGTCTGCAAGATGTGGGAAGCCGAGGAGCGGTCGTGCGTCTCTCGCAACCCCTCCTGCTGCCCTCCGCCTCGCTGGTATGGGGCCTGGTGCGTTTTACCTTCTTCTATCGGCGGCGAGCGAGGGGGGAAGTGAAAAGGGGCGGGCCTTCTCAGAAGGCTCGGAAGTCCCGCGGCGTTCTGAGAAGTTTTTGTTCTAAGCCTTCCCCGAAGACGCAAACATCAGTTAGCGTTGACTCCAAATAGATAGGAGGACAGGAGGAGGACGAGAGGAGGACGGGAGAAGGACGAACGGAGGACGGGAGCAGGACGGCAGGAGGACGGGAGGAGCAACATCAAGCAATCGGAAGCAAGCAAGCGCAAGCGAGCAATAACAAGCAAGCAAGAGCCAGCGATCAAGTGAAAGCAAGCAAGGGCAAGCAAGAGCAAGCAAGCGAAAGCACGCACGCAAGAGCAAGCAAGCGAGTGCAAGGAAAGCACGAACAAGCAAGCAAGCACGCAAGCGCAAGGACTCTCCATTGGACATAGCTGGGGGGGGGCCATTGGAAATAAGGGGGGTGCCATTGGAAAAAGGGGGGGAAGGGGGGTGCCATTGGAAATAAGGGGGGGTGCCATTGGAAAAGGGGGGGGGCATTGGAAACAGGGGGGTCCTAAAGACCAATTGCTTATGATGAGCTAGGACTCCTATAGGGCAAGCCTATTTTGAGAAAAACTTCTCAGAAGGCGCGAGGGATTCTGAGAAGCCCCGCCGCCTTCTGAGAAGGCCTTCTCCTTCTCATTTCCACCCCTCGCTCGCCGCTGATTAAAGTGGCCTCCGCACGCATGAGTTTTGCACTCGTCCGTCATCTTCTTTCCCCTCCCTCCCCCCTCTCTTTTGGCCCCTTGCATGTCTCGCATTGTTTGGGCCTCAGGCGATGCTTCTCGGGGCTCGTCTTCCGTTTCTGCCCTGCCTCCTCGTCGCTTTACTGCTTGATTGTGGATGCTGGGCACGGGCCCTTGGTCTACGCAACTCGGCGGCTGCGGTACTTTGCTCCATCTCACGCTGTGGTGCAGCTTCGCTGTGGTGAGATTTCAGCGCTTGACGATGAGGTCGTCGTTTGTTGTGAAATTTGGCCCAGGGAACATAACTGTTCCTATTTGGAGAGCGCGCTCATTCCTTGCATGATCTCGGCAGGGCTCGATCACGAGGAAGCGAAAGACACATGCACTAGGCGGTAAATTTTCGTTGTTGCAGCTTGCACCTCCGTGCTTCCATAGTCCAGGCCGTAAGCGGGAGCAGGGGCCGGCCAGCCGTGCAGAACACGGTGGGGGCGTTGGCTAAGAAATGTGCTCGGGAGGCTTCGGACCCTGGAGGGTTCTTTATCTGATGAGGGCGGCGGTGATACTGGCGTTTTCGAAAAAAAACGCCCAAGTACAACGCCTAGAAGATGGCGCAAGAGCGCCCCCCGCGCCCCCAATTTCAATGTTCATTTGAGGGAGCACGCCGCGGTTTGCAAATGTGGGCGTTTTTTTGAAACGACTCGCACTCCACCGCGTCGACCGCCCCGAACTTTGGAATTGAGGCCGTGGGGTTGGACCCGCTTCAACGCGCATTCGAGATGGGCGTTTTTTTCGAAAACCACGGCATTCATGGCCAATCCACGATTGGCTTTCCGCTGGCTTCCAGACCCTGGATTCCTTATGTATCGAAGGTTTCCTTATCCAATGCCGCCGCCGTACAGAATGAGTGCGCAGGTTTATGGAGCGCGTCGAAGCTCCCAGGGCGTGGCAGGGGCGTGCCACCTTGCTGGACATCGCAGAGGGCTGCGTAGGGGGCGGGTGCCCCGTCCGCTTCAGGCTCGCAGGGCGTGACAGGCGTGGCACCCTCCCGACACCAAAGGGGTAAGCAGAGGTGGCTCCTCCTCCTACTCCTCCTTCTGCTCCTCCTCCTCCTCGTCCTCCTCCTCCACCTCCTCCTTCTCTTTCTCTTCCTCTTCCTCTTCCTCCTCCTCCTCCTCCTCCTCCTCCTCCTCCTCCTCCTCCTCCTCCTCCAGCCGCTCGGCAACTACGAGTGCACCCGCAGCCCCGACTGCCTGCGCCCCTTGGCCATGAAGAACAGCGACATCAAGATCATCGCTGCCGCCGCCAACCGCGTCTTGCACTCGGTCGCCTCAGGCACTGAAGAAGAGCAACAGGGCTTCGTCAATGGCCGCCAGTTCCTCAACAACATAGTCAAGGTCGACACCGTCGCGCGCATGACCAGCATTGACGACGACGCCGACAAGGCGATGCCCTGCTTCGCCAGCATGGACACTGCAGCAGCGCTCCCCAGTCTTACTCGTGATTGGCTTTGGGAAACGCTTCGACGCTAGGGCATCCACGACACATTCCTCCAGCTCCTGCAGTGCTGCTACCACTCGCCGCTGGCGTTTATTGAGCTTGGTGGCACTCGCCGTCCTATTCTTCTGGCTGAGTCTGGGGTGGCCCAAGGCTGTCCACTGAGCGGCACAGTTTGGGCCCTCACTTTCGACCCCATTATCAAGGGCATCAAGGGGGAGCTCTCTGCGCTCGGGCGCGGCCTCCTCAGTGCCTGAGCGGACGACCTCGGCATCGTCCTTGCCGTCCTTCGCGATCTTCGTGCTCTTCGCCCTCACCTCCGTGCAGCACACCTACACGCTGGACTGCGACTTCAAGCCAAGAAGTGCGTTCTCGTTCACACCTGGTCTCTGCCCACGCCCGAGATCATCGACACCATGCGCAACATCCTTGCCGACATCTACGAGCCGTGGAAAGACTTCACAATCAGCAATGAGGCGCGGTACCTTGGCGTCTACATCGGGCCTGGCGCATTTATAGACCGTCAATGGGTTGGCCCCGCCACCAAATTGTGGGAAAGACTCCAGATCCTCGGTGATTCCCACGCCCCCATCCAGCAAAACATCAACATATACAACGCCGCCGCCGTGACGTGTCTGTCGTACGTGGGCCAGCTCTTTCCGCCCTCCCCCTTCTTCTTGGCCAAGGAGATACATGGCTTGCACAAGCTGATCCGAGCGGCACCTTCGAGCTTCACGAAGATGGACATCTTGTCGTTCTCCCAGTGGGTTTCCACCTCGATGCCGCAGGGCCTCGAAACATATCTTGCTGCTACTATGTGGCGCGCTGCCACCTTCACCGTCACTGGTTGGCAGTCCTTACTACGTGGACATCATGAACTCGCCGAAGAACGTCCCCCGATTTGCCAGGTGATTAATGGCCAATGGTCAGCTGACTGTTGGACTGACAAGACCTTGATTGCCCAACGTTTCGACGCCGTCTCCATCTACGATATGTTCCCGACCGGCAGAGGCTCGATCTTCAAGACCATCGCCCGCTCGGCTGGATCGACGTCAATCGCCGCATCCACACGCAGTCGTGCCCACAAGCTTGCCGCATTTGCTGGACATCGAGCGATTGCTGCTGCCAGTCGTGACAGGGCTGGCCGGCACCATGCCAGGCACCGTGGCAGGGTGCAAGAGTTTGACCGTACCTCGACACAGGCTGCTCCCAGCACCTTGCCTCAATAAGTTTTCCTCCGTGAGCTCCAGCGCCTACTGTACTACGATGTCTTCCACAAGACGGTACTGCGTCTGCCCACGGGTGGCGGCGGTCCCTCCGATGGTGCTGAGGGTCAGGGTGCATTCTCAAGTACATCCTGTGACGCCTATGTGACTGCGACTCCAGGTGCATCTCAACCGCGAGTTGGTGCCGCCTCCCACGACTCCATGCAGTATTTGCACGAACGTGCTGAAGCTTGGGCCGAGCGCTGGGTCCCCAGCGTGTTCTTCGGCAACGACATCGGCAACCATAAGGACTGGATGGGCTGGTGCGTCCCCCGTGTGACCGCCGTGCTGCAGCGGCCGCCGTTTGATGCGAACTTCGCCATCGACGACGCCTTCGGTTCTGATACGGCCCGCCGTGACAGGGCGGTTGAGATCTGTACGATGGCATGGCAGCGCAGTGACCGTCCCCGCTCTCGGCGCTTGGAGGTCTACAGTGCCGAGCAACAGTCGACCATCGTCCAGCGTGAACTTGCCGAGGAAGCTGCTGAACATCGTGCCCGCCGCCGCTGGATTGAGCATGAGACCCGCAACAATCCGCGCCTGGCTCCTGCCGGCGACCACACGACATCGGCTACATCTACCACGACCAGAGCGAGCTGGCGCCAGATTGACATCCTCGAGAACAGCGACGCCTCCTCACGTGACGGACTTTTTGGGAGGACTTTCATCCCCCACTCCCTCGTCACCGAGTGGCGCGGGCTGAAGAAGCTACTTGCGAACTCGCCCCCCTCGCTCTTCTGGCCCACGGTCAAGACGATGGCGGGGGCCTGGACTACTACATACTGCATGCACGTGAACCCGCACAAGAAGCCGTGCCTGTTCGGGTGCGACTCATGCGACGACTCCAGGAACGTGGACGACATCAGCCACTACGTGACCTGCCCACACATGTGGGCAATCGTTGCCAGGCCGCGCGGCCAACTCTCAGCGGACTTCCTTGCTCGCATTAGCCTGGCGAGTCCTGCGACTGACGACGACCATCCACGTCATGTCATCACACGCCTGGCAGTGGCGTACCGCGCGTCCAACATCCTGCGCACCAAGACCGACCTCCAAACGGCCGCAGCCTCGCCGCACAAGAACTCCATGTACGAGAACCACATGAACGCGGCTGCTGCCGCCCGCCGTGCCCTGAGGCTGCCTCGTTGCCTTGTGGGCGGCGCGGGGCCGCAGCGTCGCTGATGGACAGACGCGCTTCCCCAGCGTGTTGTTTGCTCCTCCTCCTCCCCCCCCTCCTCTTCCTCCTCCTCCTCCTCCGGGGCTCCGATCCGTTTCAGGGCCACTGGGCGCGGCAAGCGTGGCACTTTCTCTGCACCAAAT
>CAUYUJ010014666.1:314313-321202 GCA_963575745.1 Prorocentrum cordatum
TCACACCGGCAGCATCGTTGCTGGGGTCATGCAGGTCGGCTACGCGTAAGAGTGACCTTTCGCCAGAGTGACATATGGTGCGGGCACACTGGGGCCCCCCGATGGCTGAATGCGATGCGATAGATAGCAGCGGCTTGCACGCTCGGGTTTGGCCTCCCCGCGCGCTCCCGAAAGCCGCGCACCAGAGGTCACTCTTGCCTGGGGTCACTCCTGCGTGTAGTCGAGCAGGGCAAGCTCCCGCGCTTCCGCCTCTTCGGAAACACCATCAACACCGCCGCCCGCATGATGCAGAAGGCGCCGATCGGGCAGCTGCAGTTCGGCGAGGACACGCGGCAGGACGTGCCGGTCAACATGGCGGCGCAGGTCACGGGGCCTTACGAGGTGGAGATGAAGGGCAAGGGGAGGGTGCAGACCTACCGGTTCCCAGCCACGCGCATGGGGGTGTATGGGGAGGGGGAAGGCTTCTTTGAAGCACCCCTGCTTCTTAGAAGGCGCCGGCCTTGTCTGCATATGTAGGGCCGGCGCCTTCTAAGCAGGGGTCTTTCTAAGAAGCCTTCCCCCCTTTCCCTACCCCCCTGTGCGCGCCGCCAAGGTTCACACCAGGAAGTGATTTCAAGGCAGCCGCGACCTTCACCTCGCAGACGACCATGAACACGAGCAGCCTGTTTGGTGCCGTGAAGGCCATGGCCCTGGCGTCGAAGGTGGTCAAGATGCGGGCCTTGATGAAAAGGGGCGCGATTACAGTCGACAGTAGCTCGACATCTAGGCTGCTGGACACCGAGGTTGACAAGCGCTTCCGCGCCGCCGTCGGCGACACCCTTGACAATGACGACGTCGAGGGAACGCCCTTCGCGACCAACTGGCACGTCATGAGTGAGAAGAAGGACTTCACCGTGGAGATGGAGGAGGAGTTCGGCCACTCGCAGAGGGGGGGAGGGGGAGGGGGAAGGCTTCTTAGAAGCACCCCTGCTTCTTAGAAGGCGCGGGTCTTCTCTAATATATGCAGAACCAGTGCCTTCTAGGAAGCAGGGGTCCTAAGAAGCCTCCCCCCTCCGGTCACCCCCCTGTGCGCGCCGCCGAGGAGTGGAGGCAACAGCACCACGAGGATCACATGGGCAGAACCCTCGGACCGCGCTTCGGGCTGGAGAGCGTGCTCCTCCTGCTCGTCTCGTGCTACGAGCTGAGCTGCATGTTCTCGGACGAGGTGTGGAGGTACGACCACCGCCTGTACCGAGGCAAGTTTCGGGATGCCGTGTACGTCTACTGCAGGGGGGCCGTGCTCTTCCTCACCATCGCTTGGTGGTGCGAAGGTTAAATCGGGCATGTCCCTCTACAGGAGGATTATCAAAAAATAGCAAAACAAGTTTTGGACCGAATTCTGACTATCTTTGACTAGTTTTATTTTTGGGGATTCTTTTAAAATTTCTCTTCCAAAATCCGCATGTAGGAGGACGTGTCCGACCTAGCACAAAGGGAGCGGACAATGACATAAGCACAAATTTTCGGAGGTCCACGCGGATTTCTCGGACTGGCGATGGGGCCCCCTGGCGGCGCCTCCGGCGCCGCCCTTGGCGCGCTCCGCGCGCCAGGGAGGGGGGGGTCCAGCGCCGATCCGAGAAGTCCACGCGGACCTCCGAAAGTTTATGCTTATGTCACTGTTCGTTTCCCAAGGTACGCTGCCGACACAAGGCGGGGCCAGAAGTGGATCCGAGAGCAGCGTGGCACCGTCGCGGTGTGCTTTGTTGCTACCTACTGCCTGAGCGCCTTCCTGCTCTACATCTCCTACGACGCGTTCGTCTGCAGCGACACGAAGAACTACAGGATGAAAAACGACTTCTACAAAAACGGGTACGAGGCGCCGCACGACCAGATCTACATGCTGAATTTCTTGCTCATTTTCTTTTTCATGTCCCAGCAGCACGCGATGCTTTTCTGGCCGTCGCTAAGCTTCGTAGCCGTTGCGTGCACGATCGCGGTCTTGGACCCGATTCTCAATGCACTCGAGAGGCTTTGCGCCATTTCGCTGATCCCCGAAAGGTAGGCGGAGAGAGTGTGAACTGGGCTTCACGGGTTGCCCGAGTAGAGTACAGCGCAGGAAGAACACGAAGAGCGATATGATGCCCAGGAGTGGCAGGCAAGCAAGGGGATGGGAAGAATGGGGAGGACGTTTGAAAGTCTTTGCGGTAATTTACTCAGGATTAGGGTTAGGCTCTCTCTTGGGGCCTCTCGGGGCGTTTGTGTTGGGTAAGGGCCTCTGGAATTCTTTCTGAGGGCTCGTGGGCGTGTTGGGCCCCGTTTGGAGAAGCCTTGGCGGGCGTCTTGGAGGCGTCGGAGGGTCGATTGGCAGGCTTTGAGGGCCCGAAAGGTGGGTTGAGGAGCTCGTATGCCCCCCTCTCTCTCTAACAGGATTTCGGACCGCCTGGGAGGGGGAGCAGGAGCAGGGGACAGCCGAATATCCAACACGCTTTCTCGCGCTCGGCAAGCGGGGGGTCGGCGGATACTTTGGGCACGCGCCCGTTGGGAAGTCGACAGTTGAAAGGTTTGAGGCGCCGATCGGCTTCCTGGGGAAGATCATGCTCATCATCCAGGCTATCCTGAACACCATTGCTTCATATACTGACGAGCAGCAGAGCCGCAAGCGATTCAAGCAGCAGAGGGCGTACTCGTCCACCAGAGACAAGACCGAGAGGATCCTCAGGACGCTTATGCCCGAGATGGTGGTCCAGGACCTAAGTCGCAACCCAGAGATTACGCCGTCGCACGCGTTCCTCCGGGCCACCGTGGCTCAGTCGGACCTCTGCGGCTTCACCCAGCTATCCAGTACCAAGACCCCAGAGCAGGTGGTCGGGTTCATGATGGAGTTGTTCGGTAGGTTCGACGTGCTCACTGACAAGTACGGGATATACAAGGTGGAGACGGTGGGCGATGCCTACATCGCGGGGATGGCGGAGAAGCCACTTACGAACGAGAATAGCCCCATCCTCGTCGTCCTTTTCTCCCTAGACATGGTCCGCGAGGTGGATAAGTGGGCGAAGCAGCAGGGGGGCATCGGGGTGACGTGCCGCGTTGGCGTCGCCCACGGGAGGTGCCTCGGTGGAATCGTCGGCGACACCATGCAGCGCTACCACCTCTTCGGGCCCCTGCTCACTCAGATGGAGATCCTGGAGTCCACGGCCCCGGAGGGGCGCGTGCAGGTGAGCCAGGCTCTCAAGAACGAGATCGACGCTCAGCGCGCCGATGGCGCCCTCAGTTCGGCGGAGCTCCAGGAGAAAGTCGACTTCGAGCTGCGCGAGGGAGAGCTGTGCACGTCCAAGGGGGAGGTCCACGCTGACGATTCGGTGCGTGGTAGACCCTACGTCGTTACCAGCGACAAGCCGCTGAGGTGCGAAGATTAGGTCGGCCTAGCAACGGCAGAGCGTCAGTAGCCGACGCCTGCGCCAAGACTGCCCGAGTTAGATGAAAGGGGGCACAAAGGGGTTGGAGGAGCGAGTTGCGGTTGAGACCTTGCGGGTGGAGGTGCGGATGGAGGTTCATGCGTGACACTTCGACCTCCCAAGGGTGAGCTGACCAGGGGTTCACGGGCCCGTTCTCGCCGTGCTTGCAGGGACCTCTCAAGCGAAACGCTTGTTTTGGCGGGGTAGACACGTTTATTTTCAGATGCCAAACTGTCATCGCGATGCAGAGGCATTGTTCTTGGGCTTCCCAAGGGGCTGTTGACCAATGCTGACCAGGGATCTGGGGTGTTTCCCGCAGCCACTGGAGCCTTCGGTGAAGCTCCCTACGGGCCCCTCAAACGTGTGAGGGGTCTGCGAAAATGGTCGGCGCGGCGGCATGCGGACGCATCCACTTGGGCCCTCGCTGGAGCTGCCTATGCGTCCCCGAAGCGTGTGAGGGATGTGCCAAAATGGTCGGGGCAGTGGCCTGCGGACGCAGCCACTGGGGCCTTCTGCGGAGCTGCTTGTGGGGACATCAAGTGCGTGAGGGGTGTGCCGAAATGATCGAGGCGGCGGCATGCGGACGCATCCACTGGGGCCCTCGGTGGAGCTGCCGGTGGGGCCCCGAAACGCATGAGGGGTGTGCCGAAATGGTCGGGGCGGCGGCATGCGGACGCAGCCACTGGAGCCCTCGGTGGAACTCCTATGGGGCCTCCCAGGTTACAGGACCCCCCCACGAATGACCAGACTTGCCCCAATATTGGTTCACTTGTATTCAAGCCCAATCGTACCCAGACCCGCCTGTATTCAACAGCGCGTGCGCAGGCTCACTCACGCCCAAGATCATTTACATCCAGGCGCTCATGTGCACACTTTCTCAAACCCAGGCGCCCGTCGTCAGGCTCTCTCACACTGTTTCACTTACAGTATCCCCAGACGTGCAGAAAGGAACGCGCTTGAAGCGTGGCGCACAGATGGAGATCTCCGCGGCGAGTGAGTTTTGTGCCGCTGTGCTTTTGTAGCTGGGGCGTCCTGGTAAAATAGTCATCGATCGGAGTTGATCGGTGCGGTCGGCCCTGAGAATAGATACCCTAGGATGCCCTCACGCCGTGGAGGGTGCCATCAGCAGTTCGCTGGACTACCCATGTGCAAATGCAATGGTGTGATTCCTCCGCATGGCCATTCTCTCCCTGCTCGTCGTCCTCTTCGTCCTCCTCTTGCTGGTCCACCTCTCTTCCTGTCCCTCATCCTCCAACGCTCCACCTCCTCCTCCTACTTCTCTTCCACTCTTCCTCCTGTTCTGGTTCCTCTCCTCCTGCCAGTAGGATCCCGAGAGCCATACCTCCTTCTGCGAGTGCGACCGCGACTGGGCCGATCCCGAGTGCGGCACCCAGCGGAAGTCGCAGGCGGTGGCTTACATGCTGTCGGTCTTTCTTGGCGCCACAGGGGGGGGGGAGAGCAGGCCTGGGCATCCTTCTACAGCTCTTCCTTCTCCCGGTGCTGCCCTCTGTGTTCGGCACCATCAGGGGGAGGGCAGGCCTGTCCTAAATCACCGTGGTGGAGCGGTTTGGGGAGGAGGGCTAGGTGGGGGCAAGGACATTCGGTAACGAGCGGAGCAAATTGCGGAGAGGAAGATCGGGAAGCGAGCATCAGAGATCGCAGCACAGAAGGTCCCGAATTTCCAAATCGAAGCTTGCATGAGCTTGCCCAACCCAGACTGGAGGTTCTAATCTGAAGAATGGATGGATGGAAGTCTGAATCTTCCGCTGTGGATGTGAAGTTTGGAGGTTTTGGACCGACCGTTTTAGACTACAAAGCATTCATGTTGTTGTTGCGCGCCCGCCTGTCGCGCGCTGCGCTCTTGCAAACAGTAAGCGGACGGCAAGCAGGTCGGACGATGGTCGACCGCCCATCATGCGCAGGCTTTCGTCAAGGATGGTCTCTCTCTCTCTCTCTTTCTGTCTCTGTCTCTGTCTCTCTCTATTTCTCTCGCTCTCTCTCTCTCTCTCTCTTCGTGCGTACGCGACGGAATTCTTCCGATATCTCTGTCATGATCTCCGCCACTCGCCAGCTTCAAGACGGGGTGGCAGGCCCCCTCGGTGCGGACCAGTTCTACCTGGGCTCGTCGGGCAACGGCCTCCTTAAGCTTCTCACGCTGGGCGGAGGTGGTCCCAGTGCTGCGGGGGATCCGCGGAGCTCGCTCTCCCGTGGAGCGGAGCGCTGCGACCACGCGCGGAGGAGAGCGAGCACACGAGCACGCGAGGAGAGGCGGAGGAGGCGGATTGACGGGGAGAGCAGGAGGAGCAAAGAGGCAATAGCTTGGCACCGCTCGGACGTGTGCGTTTTCCTCGGCAAGGGCCATCGAAGCGCATTTCGGGTCATTTTGCGAAAAAGTATAGTAGGTTCGCGTCGTGTCGACCGGCGGCGATCCCGCCGCGGGCGTTCAAGGTTGAACGCCACCGGTGGCCCAGGATCGGCCTACACGGAACGATCGGGCGATCGAGAAGCCGCCGATATTTCAAGGTTGCACGATCCACGCAGTGTCAGAAGCAAACAACGGGGTCGTCACAATACGACACTGCCGTACACGCACGAAACTAAACAAGTACACGGGCAGTGGACGTCCGAGCGATGGCGATCGACGGGGAGAGCGGGAGGAGCAGAGAGGCAATACCTTCCTGGTATCGCTCGGGCGTGTGCGTTTTTCCTCGGCAAGGACCATCGAGGCTATTTCGGGTCCTTTGACGAAAAAAGGTGCACGCACGTAACAGAACAAGTGCGCGGGCAGTGGACGTCCGAGCGATGGCGAGGCGGAGCAGGTGTCTCTCTGCTGTGCAGTCCAGGCGCTGGAGTAAGGACCTCTTTGCGCTCGGGAGGGGCTCCGGTCTTCGGGCCGCTCCTCGTCATCTCTGCAGGGGGGACCCGTTCGTGGCCCAGGCCCGCCGTGGCCAGAACAGGCCCTGCGCCCCATACCACGCGTCCCTTATGGTAGCGCGATGACCGTGCGGCGTCTGGGACCCTTCGGCGGCGAGCCCGGGGGGGAAGCGAGCAGGGGCGGGCCATCCCAGAAGGCTCGGAAGTCCCCCGGGCCTTCTGGGGAGTGTTCCATGCCCTCCCCGAAGACAGAAACAGAGCCTCTCAGAAGGCGCGGGGGCATCTGACAAGTCCCGCCGCCTTCTGAGAAGGCCTTCTCGTTCTCATTTCCCCCTTTCGCTCGCCGCCGAACCCTGGACGAGAACCCACGCCGCCCGTCTTCCCCGTCCTCGTCTTGCAGCAGCACCGCCCTCGTACCGCCCGCCCGCCCGCAGGGGCCCGTGCTCCCCTCGTTCTCCCTCAGCCGCCCGCCCGTCGCGGACTGGCCGCCGAGCTGTGGAAGATGCTGCTGAGGAGGAGGAGGAGGAGGAGGAGGAGGAGGAGGAGGAGGAGGAGGAGGAGGGAGGAGGGAGGAGGGTGAG
>CAUYUJ010014666.1:321302-326302 GCA_963575745.1 Prorocentrum cordatum
AGTACTACTACTACTACTAGTACTACTACTACTACTACTACTACTACTACTACTACTACTACTACTACTACTACTACTACTACTACTACTAGTTCGGGTGCTGCGCCAGGCTCGTGGCCTCGGCCGGTCCGCTGGATCCCTCTTGGCGCCCGCCCGGACCAACCATGGCTGGCGGCGGATCTGTGGATGGCCGGGGGCCACTCCATGGCGGGGCTCGCTGCCTCTTCAGGTCCCGCAAGCTGCGCGTCCTGACCAGGAAAGGCTAGCGGCGTCTCCTCGCCCTCGGCGGCGCAGCTCGGCGGGCCGTCCTGGTCGGCCTTCCCGGCGGCCCTGCCGCTCTCCTCCTCGTGGCTGCCTTCGCCGTCGTCGGCTCGGGCGTGGCCATCCTCTGGCCCGCAGCATGTGGCCGTCGCGGTGAAGCTGGCGTACGGGCTAACCCCCAGGGGCGCGTCCAGCCACGCCAGCACTGCGAAGACGGCCGTGGCGACGCTGCACTCCAAAGTGTGTAGTGGCCGCATCCTGGCTGCCGCATCGCGGGCCGCGTGACCCCCCCTTCTGGGGTCACCGCCCGCACTCCTCAGGGCCTCGCTGGCCCGGGCCTCTCCCGGGCCGAGCAGGCGAGCTATGGTCCCGCCCGCCCACTCTAAAAATGCTTGGGCCTTGAGCGAGACGATTGCAGAAGAGAAAGAGAGAGAGAGAGAGGAAGGGAGAGAGAAAGGCGGAGGGCAGAAGAGGGGCTACGCCAGCGATCAAACCCTTAGTTATTTCTGGCGAGAGGCAGAAGCAACCAAGCAGACCATCGCAAGGCAAACGGCCAGTCCACATTGTCGAGTATCAGTCAGTTTGGTTTGTTTGTTTTTCTTGGGGAGGGTCCGCTGGCCCTCGGGCCTTTCTCGCCCAGGGCCTCGGACGTCGGCTGAGCATTATCGATTGCTCCGATCGCGGGGCCAGTGCCCTTACGCATGGCACTGGACGCCCTGAGAAGGATTGAATATCGATGCTCGGGGTGGCTGGGAAACCAAAGGGGGAGGGCATGGCGTGCGCTTCTCGATTTGGTTTGTGAGAGTCCCATTCGTCACACGGGCAGCGAGAGAAGTGACCCTTCGGACCCCAGTGCTTCAGGGAGGCCGTGGCTGGGGGGGTCTCCTCCTCACCCTCCCTCCTCAGGCACGCTCGACCTCCTCACCCTCCCTCCTCCTCCTCTCCCCCCTCCTCCTCCTCCTCCTCCTCCTCCTCCTCCTCCTCCTCCTCCTCCTCCTCCTCCTACTCCTACTCCTACTCCTACTCCTCCTCTCCTCCTCTCCTCCTCCTCCTCCTGCTCCCCCTCCTCCTCCTCCTCCTCCTCCTCCTCCTCCTCCCCTCCTCCTCCTCCTCCTCCTCCCTCCTCCTTCTCCTCCTCCTCCTCCCCTCCTCCACCTCCTCTCCTCCTCTCCTCCTCCTCTCCCTCCTCCTCCTCTCCCTCCCACCTCCTCCTCCTCCTCCTCCTCCTCCTCCTCCTCCTCCTCCTCCTACTCCTACTCCTACTCCTTAGCGCGCCTGCTCGTCCCTGGCCGCAGGCAACCGTGGTGCGTCGAGCCGAGAGGGTCGATTCCATGCGCATTGTTTGTGTGATCAGCTACAGTAAACCCATTCAGTAAGAGACCAGCCTACCAGCAGGCACCCGCAGAAGTTCCTCAGTCCGCCAATGGCCCAAGGGCCCTACAGGATTTCTGGGGTACCTTGAGCAGCTCAGCGATCAATGGAGAAGGCTTCCCTGGGTTCAACTGGCCTCTTATACCAATACGGATCAATACTGGTTGTCATGCATGCCTGCTGTGGCGTGCCGTAGGGCTGTCATCCGAGAGCAGGGGCCGCGGCCAGAGGCGGTGTCTGGTGGGTCTACGACATCATCCGCGTAGGCTGGGCTGCGCGACCGCCCGTGCAGTTAAGGATTTCCGCATGCCTTCTTAGCGGTTCTGCCTCGACGATGACGATGACGATGATGATGACGATGACGATGAGGCGATGACGATGACGATGACGATGAGGCGATGACGATGAAGACGATGACGATGAGGACGATGACGATGAGGACGATGACGATGATGATGTTGATGATGATGATGGTGATGATGGTGATGGTGATGATGCTGATGATGATGACGACGACGGTGAGGATGATAGTGATGGTGGTGATGACGATGACGATGACGATGAGGCGATGACGATGACGATGACGATGACGATGACGATGACGATGAGGCGATGACGATGACGATGACGATGACGATGAGGACGATGAGGACGATGACGATGAGGACGATGACGATGAGGACGATGACGATGAGGACGATGACGATGATGACGATGACGATGATGATGCTGCTGATGATGATGGTGGTGATGATGACGATGGTGATGATGCTGATGCTGATGACGACGACGATGAGGATGATGGTGATGATGGTGATGATGATGATGATGATGATGATGATGACGATGATGGCGGCGAGCTAGGGGGGAAATGAGAAGGGGTGGGCCTTCTCAGAAGGCTCGGAAGTCCCCTGGTCTTCTGCTGAGTTTTCTAAGCCTTCTCCGACGACACAGAGAATGTCTCAGAAGGCCGCAGGGCTTCTGAGAAGTCCAGCTGCCTTCTGAGAAGGCCTTCTCCTTCTCATTTCCCCCCCTCGCTCGCCGCCGAGATTCTCATCATTCTTAGACTCATTCGAACGCCTTCTCATCCTTCTACAGGCGATACCCAATCACAATCCCTCATCCGCCTCCCAGCTCATGGTTCCTGGCGTTCCCCATTCATCTCCAAGACGAGTCGAATTGTGCATGGCCTGACCCCTGGCATCAGGCCTCCCATCGACGAGAGAATGAAGGGAATTATCAGAGTGCGGAGGCCGAACGGTCTTACGGTACACTGTCCCTGGGTGCGTGGCTGAAGTAGAGTTCCGCGGTGCGAATTGTTTTTTTTTTGTTCTTGAATTCCCAATCGGAAGAATAGATTGTTGCTGATCGCCCTCGCTCATTCAATTTTCTCCATTGACGTGGCGCCGTTATCCCGTGTGGTTTTCCCCCTGGTTGATTTCGCCTTGGCCGTTCTTATGTGTTGTTGAACCTATTGTTGCGAGACGCGGTCGTTGCCAGATTCTTAGGGTTTTTTTGACACTGTTCCCCGATCAGGTTTGCCGAAGGGGTTCTCACCTGGTTAAAGGTTGGGTTCTCGAGACGCTACTTTGCCCGTTCCTCGGAAGTTCCTCGGGTTCCTGAGGGGCTCTTGAGTTCCTCGGGTTCCCCGGGTTCCCAAGCAATGCCAAGGCAATGCTGAACAATGCCAAGCAATGTCAAGCAATGCCAAGCAGTGCAAAGCAATACCACGCAATGCCAAGCAATGCCAAACACTGCGCCCATGCAATAGGAAGCTTTCCCCTAATTGGGGTCACACCGAGTTCATTTCTTTACAATGGGGTTGCCCGGGGGTTCCTTAGCTTTGTTTCGGTACAAGGCGTTCCCTGGGTCTTTTGTTATTGGTTCCCCAGATTCCTTGGTCTTGACTCCTTGGCTTCTTGGTTTTGGTTCCTTGGTCTTGGTTCCTCGGTTCCTTTGTTTTAGTTCCTTGGTTCCCTGATATTGGTTCCCTGGTTCCTTAGTTCCTCGGTGTTGCTTCCTTGATTCCCTTGTCTTGGCTGCTTGGTGCCGTGGTCTTGGTTCCTTGGCTCCGTGTTCTTGGTTCTTTGGTTTGGGTTCTGTGGTCTCGCCACGCAATGCCACGCAAAGCCAAGCCACGCCACGCAATGCCAAGCAAATCCAAGCAGCGCCAATCCATGCCAAGCCGTGCCAAGCAATGCCACACAATGCCAAGCAAGGTTAAGCAGGGCCAACCAACGTCAAGCAATGCCAAACAATGCCAACCTTTGCGCCCACGCAAAAGGAAGCTTCACCCAAATTGAGGTCGCGCAAGGCTCATTTGTCAGGGTAGTTATCCGGGCCCAAGCTGCGCTCTGGCTTCCCGGCTACAGTAGAAAAACGGCCCCCGCTTGAGATTTCATAGCAGTTTGTTCAGGGATCGTGCTCTCACCCAAGATGTCCTTGGAATTGTTGGCGCTTTGTATATCCTCACCAGCCCATCCGGGAAAGATCCCCAGCAGCCACAAATGCTTTCGCGGATCTTCCGAAGGAGGATGATGATGATGAGGAGGAGGAGGAGGATGCAGAAGGAGAGTTGCGAAGAGGTGTATGATGGGGAGGAGGAGGGCAAGCAGATGGAAGAGCTTCTCCGAGCACGTTCCCACCCAGCTTCACGGGAACCGATGTTGGAGGATCAGGAGAAGGAGGAGGTGGAGGAGTAAGAGGAGTAAGAGGAGGAGGAGAAGGAGGAGGAGGAGGAGGAGTAAGAGGAGGAGGAGGAGGAGGAGGAGGAGGAGGAGGAGGAGGAGGAGGAGAAGGAGGAGGAGGAGGAGGAGGAGGTGGTAGGAGGTTGTAGGAGGGCAGGGTATCGTTAGAACAGCGGCGCGGACCAGCACTGCCCCCCTGGAGACCGAAGAGTCGCCTCTTGGACCCCGCTTGAGACGCCCTTGGGCGCTCTTGAAGTGGCTTTGGGGCCTGTCTAGGCCCGTGTGGAGCTCTCTTGGACGACCCTGGAACCATCTTGAGGCCCCAGAAGCCGCTGGTAAGCGAAACTGCGAGAAGGCAAGCCGCGATGAAATATGCTAGCTAGGTGTTTGAATGATGTGGGCATCTTGGGGGCGGTCTTGGGCTGCCCCGTGGCCACTTGAAGCCGACTTGAGGCTGGCTCGGTGCATCTTGGAGGCATGCTGGAGGCCATATCGAGCTGAGTTGGAACCTCACGCAGTAGTGAAGAACCCTTGGAGACATCTGGAGCCAACACTTTCCAGTAATGCCTGCGAAAATACACAACCTCATCAAAACACCTGAGGTGTTTCGACTGCTCTCCTTCGGGTGAAAAAGATGGCGCCGACTAGCTTTGCCCTTGTGGAGCCTGAAACATAGTCTCT
>CAUYUJ010014666.1:331302-385931 GCA_963575745.1 Prorocentrum cordatum
GGCCCACCGCGCTTCGGCGCGACACGCTATCCACTTCGTGGTCCCGAGGCGTCAACGTCTCGAGCTTTCCCCAGCATTCCGCCTCGCGGAGCGGAGCGACACGCTATCCGCTCGCATGGCGTAGCGTGTCGCCGGAAACGCCGCCACGACATGCTAAGCAAAAGTTCCCGACCGTATTTGTATGTACGGTCTAGGTTGAGCTTGCTTGTATCGCAGATCTTGCACGATATAGGTTGCACCACCTAGATTGCAACAGACGCACGCGTACATTGCACAATGTATATTGTATCGCGTATATTGCGCCATTCAGACTGCAACACAGAGGTTGTACCATATTCAGCTTGCATCACAAATATTGCACATCGAGAGTGCAATACGTCTCTACTTGGGGTGCACGCTTCCAAATATCAGCAAAGTCAAATTGTGATGCAGGTCACTGCGTTCATCGCCTGTCTCATCGGCTTTGTGGCCGCCTACGTGACCACAAACGCGCACGTCGCCAAGCTCCGCAAGGAGGGGTGGCACGGTTGCTCGTGGCAAGGGAGTTAAGTTAAGTCCAGACCCTCTCGCCACGCGTATGCATAACACGTCACACTGTGCTGGCGCGAATTTCTCTGTGTCACTATCTAAGCCGCTCGGGGAGTTGTTCATGCGCGGCTGGTTTGCCAACGCACAGTTTGTTCGACCCACTTGTCGCGTGATGCTGGCGCTCGTTGACCAGGAAGCCAGTAGTAAAGTTAGTCAGGAGAGAATCGCTTTAAGGTTGCCAGACTGGCCTGCGAATGTCGATGATGCTTCCCCTAAGGACGACATGATTTGTTATTTCCCCAGATGCCGGCGTAAGAGCGGAATTATCATTCCCATTGGGCCGTGGCCAGAAGTACAATCAGAGTGAGCACCAACGGAGGGACAGCAGTGGAGCAGGGCTGCTCGTTGTAGAAGGATTGGGGAGGCAGGCCAGTACATCCGCGTACGCGGCTTTTGTTATGCCGCATCCTCCTCGTTCTCCCTCATTCTGCTCCTCGTTCTGCTGCTCCTGCTGCTGGTCCTCCCCCTTCTCCACCTCTTCTTCCCTCTTCCCTCGTCCTCCTCATCATTCTCATCGTTTCGCCCTCTCTGGCAAGTTGCAGCGCCCTCAAAGCTCGAATGCAAAAAGAATCAAACATCTATTACAGGGACCTCCAACGTGCACAATCTTGTTGGAGGGGGGTCATTCCTCCCCTCGGGAAGAGGAGGACAGGGTGAGGGCGGAGGGCGGGGGAGCAGGAGCGTGGGGTCTGCAGTCAACCCACGCAGTAAGGATGAGCAACTTTCCAAAGTACCCTTGAATCCTTCCCCTTTTGCCCAGAACCCCCTGGAACCCTCCAAGACAGATCCAAGCAGACCCCGCCCCCAAACCTGGAGCACCCTTGCATGCTTCCCCTCCGGCGCATCTTTGGCCGCTCTCGCTGGCCTCGCCCCGCTGGCAAATTGTCGACATGGCCGTCCAAGGCCGGTGCCTCCTTACCGTGCGTCCTTCTTCTTGCATGGGTTGACTCTGGTCGCAGTTGAGCCAGCAATACACGGCCCAGGGTCCGCCCCCCCCCATGGGGTATGGCTTGGCACCGCTCGGATGTGTGCATGTCTGCTCGGAGAGGCCAGCGCCAGAAAACCTGGAGCATCTTGGAGCACCTCGAGACAGAGCGCCCGAAACCGAACAGTGCACGTGGAATGGACGTCCGAGCGATGGCGCAAGATGGTGGCCCCTCCCACTTCCTGATGGACTCGCAGGCACGAGGGCGAGGGCGGTGAGGGGTTCGATCTGGGCGAGGGCGGTGAGGGGCTCGACTTGGCGCCGGTCCCCTCCCCCTCCAGGTTTTGTGGGGTGCGGGGGGGGAAGGGTAGTGAAGGGCTCGACGTAGCGTCCCTCCCCTCCGTTATCCAAGTGGTGTGGTGTGGGTGGGGAGGGGGGCGCCTCATCCTCGTCGTCGCCTGCTGCTCCTCCTTCTCCTCCTCCTCCTCCTCCTCCTCCTCCTCTTCCTTTTCTTCGGCCGCATCCGCACCTTCATCCACATCGTCGCCTGCTGCTTATCCTCTTCCCCATTTCATTTGCTTTGGCCCGATCCTCATCTTTATCGTTCTGTATCCTTATCATCGCCTGGTCCTCCTCATCGTCTTCCTTTCCGTTCGTCAGCCTCATTCCCATGTGAGTCCCCATCCTTGCCTGCTTCTCTTGACGTCCTCCTTCTGCTCTTCTTCAGCCCCGTCATCACCCTCATCCTTGCCTGCTCCCCCTCGCCCCCCTCCACTTATTCAGCCTCACTCTTCACGATCAAGACGACGACGAGGACGACGACGACCCCTAGACCTCCCCTTGCAACCGAGACCCCCCTGCGCCTGCGCTGCCAGCCGCTCCCGCGAAATCCGGGCCAGGCTCCGCCTCCCCTCTCAGCCACATCTCGTGCGACGGGGGGGGGGGCAGCAGCCCCGAGACCCCGTCGGGTGGGGCGGGGGGGCGTGGGACCCCTTGAGACCCATCCCATCCCCAGCCCCTCGCGCTGCGCAAAAATCACGACGGGAGGCCTTTTGCTGACTATGTTCGGACTCTCGGGGCCCTTGCCGGACCCTGGGACTGTCAACAAAAACGACTCTGGACGAAAAACCGGTCTCTGGGAAGGGGTCCAGAGCTTTGGGGGTCGACGCTGTGAAATATCAAAACGTCGGGGGTCTGGGTCTTGGGGTCGTGGGGCGCCTAGGCGCCCTGAAACCCATCCCATCCTGGGTGGGGGGGGAGTAGCAACCCTGAGACCCATCCCATCCGGGGTGGGAGGGGTCGGGGGCAACGATAGGGGGGGACAGGCACAGGGGGGGATGTTTCGACCCCCAATGCTCAATTCATCGCCGATGGGGGCCCGATAGCCCCAACCTGCCCAGGAAGGTGCGGATTCATTATCGGAGGCCTATCGCCGACCTATCGTTGCCCCTCTAGGGGAGGGGGGAGGATCCCTGGACCCTGGATCACACATCGGAGCGACTGTGAACAAAGCTGATCAAAGCTGTACACAGCGAAAGCCGAAGTCGGGGCTCGGGCGAGGCTCTGAGTTGCCTCCTCTTCCCGTCATTCCGCCTCCCCGTCTTCATCTCTCCCTTGATTCCGAACGTCCTCCCCTCCCTCCTCCTGCCCCCATCAGGCACCTCCTGTTTCTTCTTTCCCTCTTCTTCCTCTCCGCCCGAAGGGGTCGCCCCCATGCCACTCCTCTCGCTCTATATATATATATATATATATATATATAAGTATACATATGTATATATATATATAGACGTATGTATTTTGATGTATGTATGTCTGTCTGTCTGTCTGTCTGTCTGTCTGTCTGTCCTGTCTGTCTGTCTGTCTGTCTGTCTGTCTGTCTGTCTGTATGTATGTATGTATGTATGTATTTATGTATGTATAGATTGATGCATATTTATATATATATATATATATATATATATATATATGTAAACATTTCCATGCATTGTTACAGGACTGGAGACGCCGGAAACAGCCCCCCCCGCCGCCCCACGAATTTGGCCCTCCCCGGCCTCCAGGCAACCCTCCAGACGACCCGGGAGAACCTCACAAGAGCCCGAAGACGGCCTCAGACGGGTTCCAGGCGTTCCGGCGCGCTCCCGCAACGACCCCAGAGAGCCCCAATACGGTCCACGACGACCCCCAAGAAGCCGTCATACCCCCAAAGATCGCTCCAAAACGTCCCAAGAGGCCTCCAAGAGCACTCCCAAGAAGGCCCCAAGAGGCAAAATTCATTGTTTTTCTTTACTGGTTTTTGGTGAACTTTGGGGTTCTCCTCGTTTCGGCTTCCCGACGCTCCAAGACGGCGGTCGTCCAGGCGTCCGAGACCGCCTGGCAGGCTGCAACATCGCCCCGCAGCCATCCGAAAGAGTCCAACAGAGCCCCAAAACGGCACAACAGGAGTCCAAGATGGCCCTAAGAGAGCCCCATGGCGGCCCAAGATGGCCCCAAGACACCCTCCGAAGCATTCGAACCGTTCAGGCAGACCGCGGTTGGAGGCAGGGTGGCCCGAGGAAACCCCCAGAGGCCCCCAGAACACGCCCAGGAGGCCTCCAGAAGGCGTTAAGAAAGCCAAAAAAACTTGTGTGAGGCCCCCAGAGGCTCTCCAAGGAGGAGTCTCCGCAAAGAGAGCTGCGGAGGATGGGGAGCATGCGCAGGGTATGGCGAGAATGAAGAAAAATGAGGAAGGATAACGAATAACATTCGTATAACAGCGATGCCGGAAAAGGCAAAAAGGAGGTATCGCTAAATTGTCGGCTTGACCTTGCTGCCATTCCGCCTGCATACCAAACTTCAAGGACCGAGGTGCATGGCGCGAAGCGCCACTGCAGTCTTGTGTGTGTATATATATATACAAGTCTGCATTGGCGCTTCGCGCCATGCACCTTGTTCCTTGTGAGTTCGAATGCAGGCGGCGTGCGCGCGGGTGGACGTGGGGCCGGCCACCGCCAAGTCGGAGTGGGTCAGGAGCTTCTAAGCGAGAGCGACCGACTTGACAACGCCAGCTCTGGCCAGCTCAGGGCGTTTCTGTGTCCAGAGGCGCGAGTAAGTCTCAGGCGACTGGTTGGGGCAGCATGAAGCAGGGCCTCCTCCTCTTGCTTTTCCTCCGCATTTTACTCCCCCCTCTTTCTCCTCCTCATCTTCACCCTCTTTCTGCTCTTCCCTCCTTTTCTTCATTCCGCTTCCAAGGCTGGCGCAACTGGGCCCGGAGAATGGGGCCCAAGGACGGACAATTCTAGGAAAATCATTGGAAAAGCAAGGTTTTTGGTCTTCTAGCCATGTCGCTGCCGATTAGCTCTTGAGGCGTCCAGACAGCTCCAAGACGTCTCCAAATGAGTCTCCAGGCGAGCCCCAAAGAGGCCCAAGGCTGGCGCAACAGGGCCCGGAGATGGCGCAACTCGGCCCAGGGAGTGGGGCCCAAGAGTGGACAAATGTAGGGAAATCATAGGAAAAGCAAGGTTTTTGGTCTTGCGTCGTATCGCTTCCGATTGGCTCTTGAGGCGTCGAGACAGCTCCATGACGTCTCCAACTGGGTCCCCAGACGAGCCCCAAAGAGGTCCAAAGCTGGCGCAACAGGGCCCGGATAGTGGGGAAAGCTGAGAAAACGCTGTAGAGAAACAATGTTTTCGGCCTTCTCGCTTCTTCGCTTCCAGATGACTCGGGGTGCGTCCAGACGACCCCAGGACGGCCACAGTGAGGCGCAAGACAGGCCAGAAGATTCGAAAGTCTTTTGGGGGAGGGCGGGGGGGGGGCTCCCGGGCCTTATAGGGCCCGCAGAGGGGGGCCCAGAGATGGACAAATGTAGGAAAATCATTGGAAAAACTAAGTTTTTGGTCTTTTCGCCTTGTCGCTTCCGATTGGCTCTTGAGGCGTCCAGATGCGTGCAAGACGACTCCAGATGAGGCCCCAGACGAGCCCCAAAGAGGCCCAAGGCTGGCACAACAGGGCCCGAAGAGTGGGAAAAGCAAAGAAAACGCTGTAGAAAGAGCAATGTGTTCGGCCTTTTCGCTTGTACACTTCCGCTTGATTCTGGGGGCGTCAAGGCGATCCCCAGGATAACCACAGCAAGGCGCGAGACAAACCCGAGGAGGCGAAATTCGTTTTTTGGGGGGGGGGCGCTGGGATGTGGGCTCCCCGGCCCTGATATATATATATATATATATATATATATATATATATATATACATACATACATACATACATCTACATACATACACACATATGTATATATAGAGAGAGAGAGAGATAGAGATTTCCCGTTCCCCCCCTGGGCTTCCGCCCATCTCCTGTATAAGCTGTTTATTATTCCGCAAGTGCCCTCCCCTCTTGAGACTGAACGTGACAGAGAGAGAGAGAGAGAGGGAGAGTCAGAAGGAGAGAGAGAGAGGGAGAAAGGAAGAGAGACAGAGAGAGAGAGAGAGGAGGGGGAAAGAGAGAGAGAGAGAGAGAGAGAGCGAGAGAGAGAGAGAGACAGAGAGCGCACCACTTCGGATGATGGGCTCGTCCCGGCCCGCAGGATACCAGCGCCTGCTGGGCCTGCCTCACACTGGCGGGAGGCTCCGCTCCACAAAACAGGGGTGGAACGAATTCTCTCCCCCTGGCGCGGTTACAACGGGGCCGACTGGAATGGCCCGCAGAATGCCAGCGCCTGCTGGGCCTGCCTAACACCGGCGTGAAGCTCTGCTCCACAAACATGAGGTGGAACGAATCCTCCTCCTCCTCCTCCTCCTCCTCCTCCTCCTCCTCGTCCTCCTCCTCCTCCTCCTCCTCCTCCTCCTCCTCGTCCTCCTCCTCCTCCTCCTCCTCCTCCTCACTCCTTACTCCGTACTGCTTACTCCCTCCTCATTACTCCTCCTCCCCTCTGGCGAGGTGAAACGGGGCCCGATTGGAGCAATACCGACAGGGCGAGGCGATGAGGGCGTGGCACGTCCCCTCTTGCGCGCCCGAGCTGCGGAGGGGCCCCAGGTTTCGGCGCGCTCTGGCATGCGCGCCGCGGAGCCTTGGGAGATGGCAGTTGCCTTCTTACGGTGGGGGCGTTGGTTAAGGCATGTGCCCAGGAGGCTCCAGACCCTGGGGATTCCTTACCTGATAAGGGCGGCGGTGATTTCCATGGTCAAGCCCTATTGCGAAGGCCTGACGGCCGGTGCCGCCGACCCTGTTCGCAATGCGCAGCAAGAGATTACGAGGTTGCTCAAGGTCGGCTTGGCTGGAGCCCAGGGGAAGAGGAGTCCCAGGGGGGGGCGTCGTATCTGACCCGGGGGGGGGGGTCGCTACCCCCCCCCCTCCCGGCGGGGGAGGGATCAAAGGGAAGGGGCTTCCCTTCGACTCAATTACGAGGTTGCTCAAGGTCGGCTTGGCTGGAGCCCAGGGGAAGAGGAGTCCCAGGGGGGGGCGTCGTATCTGACCCGGGGGGGGGGTCGCTACCCCCCCCCCCCTCCCGGCGGGGGAGGGATCAAAGGGAAGGGGCTTCCCTTCGACTCAATTACGAGGTTGCTCAAGGTCGGCTTGGCTGGAGCCCAGGGGAAGAGGAGTCCCAGGGGGGGGGCGTCGTATCTGACCCGGGGGGGGGTCGCTACCCCCCCCCCCCTCCCGGCGGGGGAGGGATCAAAGGGAAGGGGCTTCCCTTCGACTCAATTACGAGGTTGCTCAAGGTCGGCTTGGCTGGAGCCCAGGGGAAGAGGAGTCCCAGGGGGGGGCGTCGTATCTGACCCGGGGGGGGGGTCGACACCCCCCCCCCCTCCCGGCGGGGGAGGGATCAAAGGGAAGGGGCTTCCCTTCGACTCAATTACGAGGTTGCTCAAGGTCGGCTTGGCTGGAGCCCAGGGGAAGAGGAGTCCCAGGGGGGGGCGTCGTATCTGACCCGGGGGGGGGGTCGACACCCCCCCCCCCCTCCCGGCGGGGGAGGGATCAAAGGGAAGGGGCTTCCCTTCGACTCAATTACGAGGTTGCTCAAGGTCGGCTTGGCTGGAGCCCAGGGGAAGAGGAGTCCCAGGGGGGGGCGTCGTATCTGACCCGGGGGGGGGGTCGACACCCCCCCCCCCCTCCCGGCGGGGGAGGGAATCAAAGGGAAGGGGCTTCCCTTCGACTCAATTACGAGGTTGCTCAAGGTCGGCTTGGCTGGAGCCCAGGGGAAGAGGAGTCCCAGGGGGGGGCGTCGTATCTGACCCGGGGGGGGGGTCGACCCCCCCCCCTCCCGGCGGGGGAGGGATCAAAGGGAAGGGGCTTCCCTTCGACTCAATTACGAGGTTGCTCAAGGTCGGCTTGGCTGGAGCCCAGGGGAAGAGGAGTCCCAGGGGGGGGCGTCGTATCTGACCCGGGGGGGGGGTCGACACCCCCCCCCCCCTCCCGGCGGGGGAGGGATCAAAGGGAAGGGGCTTCCCTTCGACTCAATTACGAGGTTGCTCAAGGTCGGCTTGGCTGGAGCCCAGGGGAAGAGGAGTCCCAGGGGGGGGCGTCGTATCTGACCCGGGGGGGGGGTCGACACCCCCCCCCCCTCCCGGCGGGGGAGGGATCAAAGGGAAGGGGCTTCCCTTCGACTCAATTACGAGGTTGCTCAAGGTCGGCTTGGCTGGAGCCCAGGGGAAGAGGTCTCCCAGGGAAAGGGAAGGACAGAGACGACGAGTACAAAGAATGACGGAGATGACGGCTCGAACGGAAAAGCCCCTCACACACGCCGACAGGGTCGGCGGATTTGGTGTTCCACCAGCTTCCAGCGCCTGGGTGCCTTATGTAAGGGTTCCTTTATCCAATGCCCTCACCGTATTCGTTGTTTTGCCGATCGGCGCGGGCCCTCGCACCCCCCCTCCACCGAAGGACGCACTGCTGCAAACAGTCGCATGAAGCAGAGGTTCCGCCCAACGTCGAAACGCCGAATAAGAGACCGTTCACATGTCGGCGCCAGGTTGGGGCATCCCCCTCGGCGGCCCAGGCGTGGGCCGTGGAACGGTCTGCCAGGCGCTCACACGGGACGCCGGCCCAGGAGGGCCAGGGCGAAAACAGGGGCAAGCGGCCCACCCCAGCGGGGGAGTGCACTCCCCGCGCGAGCCTAATGGCGACAGGACCCGAGAACCAGCGGCCGTACAATGAGGACTTCCTCACAATGTATGCAGGAATCGCGCTCTCGCGTGGGGCTCCTTTACGAGTTATTCAAACACCGCACCTTCGACGCTCAGGAGTCGCACTCTCGCGTGAACCTAATGGCGACGGGACCCGAGAACCAGCGACAGGACGCCCTCGGCTCCGCCCAGCCCCGCGCCGACGGCGCCACGAGGCAGCGCCGGCGAGGGGGCCAGGCATGAGTAAGGGAGGTGCCAGGGGCCTTGCCACCACCCTTCGGCGCACGAGGGGGGTTGCAGCCTTCGTGGGGGGCCGAATGCGGAAAAGGTGGGACGGCCCGAGTGCAAAAGAAGCCGGGCCCCTGGACGCAGCCAGGGGCCCTCAGGCGACGATGCTTACCATAGACCGCGTAACAGGTATCGAACTGCACGGGGAATGCACATGGTGGCGCGCACCCGAAGAAGCGGACGGCGGAAGCAGCGGCACCGAGGGGCAGCATGGGTCTGGGTTTGGTGCCCCTTGGAGGCAGCACAGACGTCGGTCAGTAGTCGGACGGCATCGGAGCACAGGAAAGACGAAATCGACATCGTCGGGGCACGTCGGTCCCCAGCACTGGGCATCAAGGGCGTAAGAAACGCCCCTACCCTGGATTACGAGGCGCTGTGCGCTGAACCTTCTGTTGGCCGACAGGGTAAACCATGCGTACCGCGCGTGTCGCGCGGCGTCCTGGCGGCTCTCTGGCCTTTGGGAGCTCCCAGGAGGTTCACAGACCACGCACGTGTAACCCAGGGTAGGGGCGTTTTTTTCACCCCTCAAGTAAAAGCGTCCAGCCAGGACAGGCGTCGGTCGTAGGCATCGTCCGCTTCCGTGGTCGGGCGTCGAAGGAGGTCGTGCTTGACCATCGCGCCTGCAGCGCTGTGATCAGCGCCAGCGGTGTCGCCAAGGCAGAAAGTGAGGGCGTAGAAAGCAGCTTGCTGCGGGGATGCCTGCCCAGGAGCCTTGGAGAGAAGCTGGCGTAGCCCTGCCTTCCAGCCTCTAATCTAACAATCCTCTTAGCTCTCCAAGGAGCTATCCGGGAATTCGAGGCTCCTTGAATGCTTGGGTGCAGAAGCTTGCAACCTTCCCAGTATGCCAGGCTCAGTCGCGTGGTCCCGGGCAGGGCACATTGCAGGGCTCGCAGTGCTCGCGCTCGGAGCCTGAGGCACTGGTCCGCTGTCAGCGTGCAGGCCAGGGGGGGGCCTTCTGCAGTCCCCTGGGTCCGAGTGCAGGTCGGACGTCGGTTACCGAAGTGGGGTGAATCAGGTAGGCGGCGAGCGCTCAGAGCGAGATGGCGCGGCGGCCTGGTGAGAACGGAGGCCGTCGGAGGTCGTGGGGGGCAGTAGGGAGCCTCTGGTCTGGCGTACGGCGGTGTCGCCGTCGCTAGCGGGACGGCCTGGTGGCCTCCTCTTCCTCCTCTTCCTCCTCATCCTATCTCCTCCTCCTCTTCCTCCTCCTCCAGTTAAAGTGTTGGGGTCCTCCCGAAGGCCAGGTAGGGACGAATATTCAGCGAAGCGTGGTGTATGTTTTCCATGGCTGATTTGGCTCAAGCCGGTCAGTGAAATGCCTCTCTGTGAGTGCGTATCCTGCCCGTGGCGGCCAGAATCCCAGCACCAGTCCATCCTCCATATCGCCGAAGGCGACGATCCATATCCACGACGACGTTCATCTACGTCCTCCTCCTATCCCTGCCTTCGCGCTTGATCAGCGTGAGGGTACGCTCGAGCTCGGTTTCACGGTCGACGGACGCGTTGGCCTTCCCTCAGTACCTCAACGACTACCTCCAACGGACTTGGGAGGGTGCGTGCGAGGATAACAACCTGGTAGCGGAGCATGTGCGATCCCGTACCTGCTCCCAGTACGAAGGCGCTGAAAGTCGTTCACGGACGTACGGACAGTACAATACCCTGCGCATCGACGGCAACATGGCGAACGTACCCACTGGAGCTGGACCAGCGGCGGGTTTCATCATGCACTCGAACACGAAAGTACCTCCGAGCTGGGATCCATGTCGAGAGTCGATGTATCCACTCCGAGATTGGATCACGGATGTTCGCATGTGGGAGGCTATGACGGATATTCCCCAGGCAGCCATGGCGCTGGCCGTGGTTCTTCAACTCGGAGGTCTGGCACGAAAGATACCGAGCGGAATACCGCCGGAGCAGCTACAAGATGGAGTATATATGGATCTTCGAGATGGTAATGGAAATCGATGGTGTTATGGAATGGACATTATGATACACGGTTTGCGACGAAAGATGCGGCTGGAAGTGGAGACAGCGTTCGCGAGCATGACTGACCTGGTGGCCTTTCGGCGCAGACCAGGAGAACCGATAGATCAAGCATTGGCGAGGTTCGATTTACAGAAGTTCAAGGCAGAGCATCTCGGCAATTTCCACATGGGTATCCCGAATATGGCCTGGATGTTAATGAATTCATTAGGCACGCCACCTCCACAGTGGGCCCAGTTTTTGGCAATGACGGGAGGTAACCTAACATTGAATGATGCAGAGCTCACGGCCATGATCGCGTTCATTCGCAGACAGCATCATCTACACGAACGGAGTGGACTGGTGATTGCAGCTCATCAGTCTCGGCAGCATCAACACTACGCGAACCAGGTGGACACCTCAACGGATCAGTTTTTCTTCTCGGATGCAGGTGCGCAACAACAGCAGGATGCGGGCACGCAAGTGGGATCGAATTATCAACAGCCATACTTTCCAGGAGCGGCTTCTACCAGTCTCGGTGGGAACACTCCCAACCACACTACCGACGGCTTTTGGTGCAGTGCCTGCCAGAAGGTCTTCTACAATCAAGAAGATCCCGTGACTACCGAGACCAGCGAAGACGATGGTGAGACTTTCACGGAGACGACGATTCAGCTAGGACCCAAGATGACGGACGAAGACTTGTACGAGGTCTACGCGTTGGCTACGAAGCATTGGCGTCGTCGCACCGAACGGCCTCCTCGCAAACATCGATATTCAAGCAAGGGCAAAGGAAAGGGGAAGAAAGGTGCCAGATTTCAGCGTAGCAGTGGTTGGTCATTTCTATCAGAAGTGGGCGATGGAGCTCTTTGCCCAAGCTGCACGTGGAATGCGCGGGAATGCTTCAAGGGCAAGGGCAAGGGGGAGAAGAAGAACCTTCGAGGAGCGAGTGGACAGCCCTTGAAGTGCGACCCCTGCGGAAGCGAGCAACATCTCTGGCGGAAGTGCGGCGCTGTGGGGGCCGGCGATTATCATGGGCGGAGGGCCGCGTCCGGCGGCAAAGGGTACATGACGAGCGGAGGTGAAACCAGCGAGGCGACGCCAGACCCAAGCAGCAGTCACTCAGGCAACGCTCTACAGCAGTGGCAGCAGCTCACAGGGCAGCCGCCTACATCGTCGGCGACGCGGCACTTCTCCATGACCCCGTCGGCCGAGATACAGCACGAAGAAGACTGCTGCCCGGAGTTGCCGGATCAGAACCAGATCGAGGACCAGATGAAGGAGGGCTCGCGCCTGTGCGCGTCGCCTTCCTTGTCAGGCATTGTTCCTGATGATGATGCCCGCCGTGGCGGTGCTTCGCCCGCCCTGTGGGGCGTGCTTTCCATGCCCCCAGAATGCGCCTCGGTGGGGCACGCAACCTTGCAAATGATAGAGCAAGCTCAAGATCGCAGATTCAAAACATGATCGACCCGGACCACCCCCTCGAGACCGACCAGAGCACCTCCGCGGCGAAGTGGTTCGCGGGGCTGGCGTTCAAGAGATACGGTGAGACAAGACAGGTATTTCTAGAAGCCACGAGATCGAAGGTATGGAATGCTTGCTGATCGACCCCAGCGCCTACGACAACCTGGTGGCCGACCGTAGGGTCGAGCGACAAGGTATGTTGGCTACGAACGCGAAGTCGAAGCCGATCCAGACGGAGATGGACAAGGCCATCGGCGCGGAAAGTGTTGGGGCCAGCGCCCAGATCGCCAAAAACGAGATCAGGATGCCGGGCGTGGCGAAGGATGCGCATGGCAAAACGTATCAAATCGAGTACCAGGCGCCGGCGGTTCCCAGATCTGACGCCCCCGCCCTCATGGGGCAGCGCAGTTGGAACGCAACAGGACGGTGCTAGACATGATCAATCGCAAGTTGTACCTGTGCGGACCGGGGAGGATCCGCTTTGTCCCGCCACCCGGGACACTTGCCTTCGACCTGGCGATGTCGAGATCTGGACATCTACAACTTCCCATGTCCCCCTTTCTCGTCGGCGGCTAGGACGTTGTTGCCGGAGAGAAGAACAAGCCCGCGAGCTGGCACTCCAGCGGTGCCAAGGATGAGACAGACATGGAACCAAAGGTGCCGACGACTACTACCACGATAGCAACGTCGTCGGAGAGCCCCGCGTCACGCTGACGGGGCGGCCCGCCGCTGCCGAGCGGCGGCGGGCCCGCTCTTGAATGGCTTGCTTGGCGCCTGGATGGCCCCGAACAGGGCCCGGATATCATCGCGGTCGACGAGGACAACGGCCATCCGATGCGCGCGAAATTGTCGGGGCAGGCGAACATCGAGTTCGCCCGCTTGAGTCTCTTGCGCTCGTCGACCACGGAGCGCATTCTTCGACTCCTGGAGAGGGGAAGGCGCAGTGGGGCACGGATGCGTCGCCAGCTCGCAGGGGGCGATCCTGCCCGCAAGCAAGGGAAGACGCGAAAGCAGAGGCATTGACTTATGGCGACCTCAATACTCATCGCTCGTCTAGTACAGCTCAGATGCGCGTTGTTGGTCGATTCCCAGACAATCGACGAGGCTTGGCAAGAAGAAATCGTGAGAGCTACGACGACAACGGTGCCAGGCTATCGGACTATCGATCATAGATGGTGCAGCTATCTTCAACCGGGAAGTGATATGACGCCCACTTCGAGCCAACGATTCTTCTGGAATCTCGACCTTCTTTCGGGGCCGTGTCGTTGCGGTCGAAAGGGCACAGATCATCGGAGGTCCACTGGCATTGAGCACTCAGCGTTGGAAGGTCAAGTCTTGGCGACGCTTTGGCATAATCAATTTCGAGACAAGATGTTTGACGCGGTGAAGGGCAGTGAATCGAGGGCGGCTGACGACGAGAGAGCAGCGCGATATCCTTACACGGGGCCAGACAAACCGGTGGACACGGCAGCGGATGCGCACCCCTCGGCTATTGGTCACAAAGCAGCGCGATTCTTCCCGACAGAGCCCGCCAAGGCCTACAAAGAAACGTCACGAGCTCGGAAGGCTGAAGGACAGGAGCCCGAGAAGAAGACGAAGCGGATATTGGACCCCCATGTGATGGACGACTGCGGGGAGGAACTGGGCGATCTTGGCCTGATCCTATCTGGGGAGCTGTGCTGGTGGGAGATGCCGGGCAATGAGGTTATGTATTATTTCTTGAGGCAGAGTGATTTCCACGCTCACGCCATCGCCAGACGTCTACGCGATGATCGACCTACGGATCGGGCTGATCACTTCTTGGGCATTGCATCAGGTCGAGCTTTATTGGCGAAAGTGAGAGACGAAGTCGGCGGCTCCTTCGTTGATGTGGCCGAGATCATGGGGGGCGAGGGGCGCTCCACTCAGCTTCTCGTCCGAAGACACTACGTGGGCGGATGGAACCGCCATGGGAGTGGATCACGCAGGATGAGGAGGATGAATTGTATCGGTATCTGCGAGAAGAGTATCCGTTTGTTGTGGTAATGGCGCCACTGTGTACGGCCGCAGCAGGATGGTGCACAGTCTACGAAGTGATCGGAGGTGAAGTGCAACGCAGAAAAGCAGACATTGTTTTATGCTCTTGGAAATGCGCGAACGCGGCTCATATTCAGATCGAAGGAGGACGACGCTATGTGAATGAGCTGCCGCGCGGAAGTCGCATTTACCCAGACTGGGGCAGGCTGTTAAGAAGGAACAGCTGAACAAGCCAGAGGAGGTTTGGGCCAGCCATGAGGTGTTGGTGTATCGTTTGCTGTCCAAGGTCTGTGACGGGCGACATGTGCATGGATAGTGTTCGGGTGAGAATACGAGACCGTCCCAGATTTGGACGTGGCAGTTTGCTCGGACGCTGGCGGATGGTATTTCAGAATTGATACCGCTGCGGGAACTGGATCTGCGGCAGAGCGTGTATGCATCAGTGGCGGCGTATCCGCGTTTGTGTGGACAAGGGGTCCCGTCTCCGATTGATCCGCCACCGGGACTGCCTGCCCCTGCCCCTCCGGCAACTGCAGTGCCGCCGCCAGCACCGCCAGCAGCCGCAGCTCAGGCACAGCCGGCAGCTCAGCCTGCAGCTCTGGCACAGCCGGCAGCTCAGCCCGCAGCGCGACCTCGGGGGAACTGCCCTGGATGTCGAGGCAACAGAGTGAGTGCTCATCCTTCTCCTAATCGCATACCTGGTTAATGTCGACATCCGTTGGTGGAGTCTGCTGAGTAATCCTGCCCAGCCTGCAGGTCAGGTCGAGACCGATGGGATCCAAGACGCACGATGAACACCAATTGTCGGCTACTCATGGACGACCACAGGATGCGGGGTGCACGATCGTCTGGAGCAGCACGCGCTCGCGATCCTCGAGTACCAGCAGCACGAGCAGCGGGAGCAGGACATCGAGTATATCCCCGAGCTGGAGAGGAAGAGGAGATTGCTCCTCATCCCGAGGCAGCGCCCTCCGGGGCAGCGGCAGCATCTGGAGGAGCACCGGCTGCAGCGGCCTCTGATGCGGCAGCATCGCCTGGAGGAGCCGCGGCAGCATCGCCCGGAGGAGCAGCGGCATCGCCTTCATCTGGCGCAGCAGCGCCCGCGGGAGAAGCGGCAGCGGCAGGAGCTATCGCGCTGGCGGAAGGAGCAGGTTCACCAGCGCGAGATGGCGCGGAAGAGGTAGTTCTACGACGTCGCCGTTTCCAGGACGCCATGTCTCAGATAGATGCGGGGGCCGACTGGGCTCAGTGGGGCGTGCTATACAGGGATTGCGATCTGCGGTTCTTGGAATGGCGCAGCGCACGCTGCGACGTATGCATATTCTATTGTGGCACGCTCCTGCTCAGCGAATGCGAGACCTGTTGTCAGCAGCTGGTCTGCTGGTCGAGGTGACCAACATAGTGCAGGACGTGGTCGACGCGTGCACGGCGCGTCGTGAGTGGCAGCGTCGGGGCAACAAGTCCATCGCAAGCCTCGCGTTCACTTCGGCCTTCAATGAAGGAATACAGTTCGACTTACTCTTTCTGGATGATGGCACTGTGGTACACCTGATCGACATGTGCATTCGGTGGGCACACGGTATGTTTGTGAAGTCCAAGGAGCTGGGCGACGCGCTGCCCGCTATTGCGCACATTTGGTTTCGAGAGTACATGGGGCGCCGGAGTTCATCACATCAGATCAAGAGGGAGCTTTGTTATCTGATGAAGGAGCTATCTGGGCAGATCGCTGAAATGTGGAGCTGCGTCCCAAACCGAAGGGTGCTCACGCTCATGTCATTGGAAGACGGAACGACTTTCTGCGAGGCCAGTACGGTCGAGTCCGACGGCAGTCGCGAGAAGAAGGTATACGTGTCACGAAGGAAGAACTACTAGATGAATCTTTGCTCGCGCTCAACGCTCTTCTCAGCGTACACGGCGCCGCTCCCTACGCCGCTCTGTTCGGGAGGGTGCCGAACATCTTGATGGAGCTCGGCGACGTGGGAGCCGAAGCAGATGACGAGTCAGGAGGTGCTCTCTCGCGTCACGCACACCGAGTACGAGAGCTGGCCCTGGCCAGTGTCGTTCCAGGAAGTGCTCAGGAACGACTGAAGCTGGCGGCGAGGAGGCGCGCCAGACCTTCGGCACAGCTCGGAGACCTCAGGCCGGGCGACCAGGTGGACATCTTCAGGGATCCTTCTAACAAAGACGTCACAGGCTGGCGCGGACCTTGCAAGATAGTATCCATGGATAGAGCTGACGAAGGTACCGTGGACGTAAGATGGCAAGGTCGAACTTTGCCCTGTCGGCCAGCAGATGTTCGACGATCAATCATATGGATCACGATGCTGGCGGCTCCAGGACGACATGATGCCCAGCCGTACCAGCTAGTGGTGTATATAGTGGCGAACACATGGCGAGGGCGACGACGATGCTCCTGGGCTACGAGATTAGACAGGATGGACGCTGGAGGTTGACGCGTACGAGCAGGCGCCTTCCCTCATTGATGACGGCGGCCTTTCATGTTGGAGCCTGTGATTTTCATATCTAGGGAGTCGTCGCTGTCAGATTGGGATTGGGCACGCGGGAGATACCTCCAGTCCGCGGCCATCACACCTGTCTTCTAGTCTGGTGGCTGCCCGGAGAGACGGTCGGCTACCATCATGCCAGCTACGGTCCTCGAGACAAGGCGAATTCTCAACATCTACTGGGCTCAGACTACCACAGGATGTGCTGGGTGCAATTTCTGGTGGTGGAAGCTGTTACGGCGTCGGTGTTGCGACAGTTCGACGCTCATCTTCCCCGCGTGGGGGGGGGCCTCGCGACATGCCAGACTTCCCTATGCCGGACGAAGAAAGGACCCACCTCCTCGAGGAAAGGTACGACCACGAGAAGGGGCCAAAGAAGAGGATCGTCCGGAACATCGTTGGCCGACTCCTGAGGCCACGATTGATAATGAGTCGGAGGCATCGGAACCCGAAGCCCGAGGGACAGCTCATCCTCGAGACCCCGATGCTGATCCAGAGCTGCTGAGGCCCACATGGAGACCTGTCCAGCAGTTGCACAGGATCGAACCCGACGCGAACACGGACGGCCAGGACTTGTGGTTGGAACCATGGTTCCCGGGATGGTGTGACCAGCTGGAGAATGAGTTCGGGTTCTGCCACGCGATCTCGGGCAGTGCCTGTGCTCCAGATGCTGAGTATTGGGTGGGCTTCTGAGTGATTGACGCGATGCACGTAGAGGAGGCATTGGGCACGAAGGAAGCTATTGGTCAGTCCCTGGGGGTGGAATTCAGTACGGAGATGTCGAAGCTTGTCATTCCGAACGATGAGGAGTACGACCACGCGCTGAGGACAGACCGGATATCAGCTCTCTCCGCTACAGATCAGACCCCCTACGTGGCATTGGCAGCGAGCTCGTCGGGTAAAACCAAGATGGCTATCGAGCGCGAAGCTGACGAGCTATCGAAAGAAGATTTGATCCAGCATCGGGTAGAAGTGGAGAAGGCCATGTTGAAGGAGCTCGGCAACTGGATGGAGCTAGGAGCGCTCAAGCAGCGCAGCCGACGAGGATGCACTAATTTGATGGACTCCCGATGGGCCATCCGATGGAAGAAGCAGACGGATGGCAAGCTCGCCGTCAAGGCTCGTCTATGCATCAAGGGCTTCAAGGACATGCATCAAGGGCTTCAAGGACTGGACACGTTCAGCGCTACGGCCTCGAGACAAAGCCAGCGCATCGTGAACTTCATCGCTGCCAGCCGTCCGCAGTGAATGTTGTCGTCTTGCGACGTCGGCAGTGCGTTCCTGAAGGGACTGACGTTTCAGGATGTCGCGGACATGACTGGATAACCTTTGAGGACAGCGCAGCTGGATTTACCCGAGGATACCGTGATAATCGCCAGGCAGTTCGATCAGTTGTCCGACTATGATGCGAGCCAACACTGCTTGGAAATGATACGTCCGGGCTTCGGTCTGAAGGATGCGCCTCGGCTTTGGGAAATCAGGCTGGAGCAGGTTGTGACCGAGCTGCAGTTCCTACCTCTGGTCTCGGATCCACAGTTCTACTGCAAATGGGCAGGTGCCAGACGTGAGCCGATTCCTCGAGAATTGGTACCTCGAGCGGTCGGTGATGAACATGCCAGGGAGTTTGGTGTCGCGTTTGTGGACCTGACAGACGCGATCGAGGAACTTCAGATGGTTCGCAGCGCGCACGTGGACGATCTCAAGGGTGCGTCCACGGAGAAGCTAGCGGACGCTTTCGCGGACGCGCTGGAGGCAGAGTTCGGGGAGCTCACTCGTCAGAAGCGAAAGTTCGAGCAATGTGGAGCTATTCACGATCAACATGATGATGGGTCCGCCTGGTGTTCTCAAGATCACAACGCGGCGCATTTGAGACCCATGCAGGTGGAGAAGACGAAAGAAGACGAGGAACCTCTGGAACAAAAGGACAGGACGTCGTGTTGGCATCTCCTTGGTGGAGCTGCTTGGATGTTGGTTACCAGATCTGACGTTGCAGTTCATATCGGATATTTACAACGGCATGCTCATGGACCCCGCTGGAAACATGTACGTCATCTGAATTCTGTAGTGCGATGGATCAAGCGCAAGAAGGCTTCTCTGGTTTACTATGCCGTACCGCTTCCCTGGACTATTGTAGGATTTCTGGACAGTGCGTTCAGAGCAACCGAACCGGATTGCTTAGCGGTCCGAGCAGCAGTGATTGTGATAGAAGGAGTTGATTTCATGCCAACTGGAGGGCTGTGTGCGACGGTGGAGTTTAATTTGCGAAAACAGCCCAGAGTTTGTCGATCGACGTTTCCAGCCGAGTTGGCAAGTGTAGATGATGGTATCAGCAACGCCTTTTTTTCACGCAGGTGAAGATATGTGAGATTGTTCATGGGCCTCTTACTGCGAAGCAGATTCAACGATGTATGGACACTGGTCGATTGCGGGTGGATCTTCACGTGTGCACGGATAACAAGGGTTTGTTTTCTGCTCTTGGCGCTACGGAGCTCAAGGCCCGAGCCGAGCCCCACCCACTGTATTTATTGCGTGCCCTACGGGATAGATTGGAGGCGGGGGCTCGTTGTAAGCTTTGGTGGGTGGATACTCGTGCTATGATTAGTGACGCCATGACGAAGGGCGGACTCGCTCGTGAACCGATTCTTCGTTTGTGGGCTACGGCTATCCTGGAGATGACAGGTGACGAGCCGATTGCCCTATGTTTGTGCTCTCATCATCGCAGTTGGTGTGAAGTTTGGGCCTTGTTTGAGAGCTCGCGTCAGAATTTAATGATCCGTGCTCTGTCTGTCTTTTGTTGGCAGCTTGCCTCATCGAGGTCGGTTGCCGTGCTCAGAACGTGAACCCAATATATTGTTTTGCATGATTCCGTGAAGATTTAAGCTAGGATTGCCGCGTTCTTTTCAGAATATTCAGCTAGTAGACGTGCGCTGAGTTATCACACCCCGAGTTAAAGTGTAGGGGTCCTCCCGAAGGTCAGGTATGGACGCATATTCAGCGAAGCGTGGTGCATGTTTTCCATGATTGATTTGGCTCAAGCCGGTCAGTGAAAAGCCTCTCTGTGAGTGTGTATCCTGCCCGTGGCGGCCAGAATCCCAGCCCCAGTCCATCCTCCATATCGCCGAAGGCGACGATCCATATCCACGACGACGTTCATCTACGTCCTCCTCCTATCCTTGCCTTCGCGCCTGATCCGCCTGAGTGTACGCTCGAGTTCGGTTTCACGGTCGACGGACGCGTTGGCCTTCCCTCAGTACGTCAATGACTACCTCCAACGGACTTGGGAGGGTGCGTGCGAGGAAAGCAATTCCTCCTCCTCCTCCTCCTCCCCCTCCTCCTCCTCCTCCTCCTCCTCCTCCTCCTCCTCCTCCTCCTCCTCTTCCTACCCTCTTCCTTATAAATGATCCCCCCCTGTCGCACCCTGAGGCCAGTCGAAAGAGTGAGCCCGGCGTTTCGCTGGAGGCCGCCTAACCACTTATGATCTTGAAGCGCGAAATTTGCAACAGCTTCGGGGATGGAGGGGAGGACAAAACGCGCCCCCCCTCCCACCATCTACAACTGCACTGGGCTGAATAGGCGAGGCACGCAGCAGTGGCAACAATCAACGCTCCTGTTCAGCGACGGTGCTGTGGACTGGTTGGCTCCGCATGCTGTGGGCGACGATGGTTTTGTGTGCACCGCCTTATCCGCCTGACTCCTTGGCTTCATGACGGCGGCTTCGATAGCAACTGAAACGCCGACCCGTTGGACACGATTCCTGTTTCAAGAGCATGACTGCCACGTCGCTACCCAGCACCACGGGCTCGGGAAATATTACGGTGCCCACCACGACGGAGTTCATCGCCACCTGGTCGTCGCCTGCACGTTCTATGTATCGGTTGTGCCTTACGGGGTGGTGACATGGCCACTCAGAAGGACACCCAGATTACGTCCATCGGCCAAACCATCTGAGGCCAGCCGCAGACAGTTGCAACAGGACCCCTCCTTCATCCTCCTCTGCTCCTCCCTTCCTTCTCGCGGCTTCTCTACTTCGCCCCTCTTGCGCGTGTTCTGGGGCCGACGGGTAGCTCCTTGGGTTGCCAGCGCTCTTCGCCCCCGTGGTGTTTCTTCCTTCTCTCTTCAAGCGTATGTTTTGTTTCAAGGTCACCCGCACCAGCGGTGCGCGCGCCCAGCCGTACCCGACCCTACACGGTAGGACACGGGACGGTTTTGTTGCGCACACCCTACAAATATTGCGAAGGCCTCACGGCCGGTGCCGCCGACCCTGGAGGGCGACCCATGCGTTTTCTAATGTGGCGGGGGGGGGCCTCTTGGGGGTATCTTTGGGTCTCGTGTGTGGGGGGGGTCGTGTTGGGGCCGTTGTTGGCAATCGTGAGGCTTTCTCGGGAGCGTCGTTGGCCGACGACGACGACGACGTTGACGGCGGTGGCGATCTGGAGCTATTATCAAGGGTCTCTCGGGGACTCTCTGGGGCTCTCTCGGGGACTCTCGGGGCCTTCTTGGGCCAGTTTGGGGCAATCTTGGGGGCATCTGGGGCCGTCTTGGAGCGTCGGCAAGTTGAAACGGCGAGAACGCCAAAATCTGTCAAAAACTTTGTGGAAATCGTAGATTTTTCCCTTTTCGTGCCCTCTTGGGAGTGCTCTTGGAGACTTCTTGGAGCGTCTTGGCAATCTCTTGGGCCGTCTGGAGGCTACTTTGGTGTCTTCGACCGATGGTTCGGCGATTCGGGGCCCTCTGGAGCCGTCTTGGAAGCCTCTTGGGGCACTCTTGGCCAGTCTGGGGGCTTTTCTAGGTCCCGGGACATCCCGGGGGGGATGCGTATCTGCCCCCCCCTCCCCCCCCGGGACCCCCCCCCGGGACCCCCCCCCACCCCTCCCCCTGCGGGGAAGGGATCAAAGGGAAGGGGCTTCCGTTCGACTCAGCTACGACGTTGCTCGATTTCGCTTTGGTTTCGCCTTGGCTGGCGCGCCTGAGGGGAAGGCGACGACGACGACGACGACGACGACGACGACGACGACGAACGGAAGAGCATCGACGACGACGACGACGACGACGACGACGACGACGACGACGACGACGACGACGACGACGACGACGACGACGACGTTCACGACGAACGGAAAAGCATCTTCCACACGCCGACAGGGTCGGCGGATTTGTTTCATGTTTTGCTCCATCCCCCTCCGCTTGTGTGGGACATGTGTGCGGGTACCCCAGGCTATGCCTTGGTTGGGCTACGCATTCGCGAGTTTGGGTGCCTTCCTTTTCTCCCTCCTCGTCCTCCCCTCTTCCTCCTCCTCCTCCCGTCGCCTCGCCCTTCCTCGTCCCGTCTTCTGGGGAGCAGTTGTCGGGGATGCTTGTCCGTCGGTTTTGAATTCCGCACCCCCTTGGTTTCTGCCAAGTCTGCGGCGAGTTTTTGTGAGGTGGGGCTTGCCCCGCGTAGCGGCGTACTGGGAAAGGCTGAGTAGGTTAGCTCCTGTTGGTTGCGCGGATGTAGGGCTTCGTGCGGCAGGAGCAATTTATCGTGCCAGGCGTAATTGCATTGTCCGTGGCATTGCCGCCTTGCTGGATTACCTCTCGCATGCAATGCTTGATCAGTTGCCGCGGGGGAAAACCACGGATGAAGCGCGGTGTTCTCGTCTCAGCGCCGCGCACATTCGTTTAGCGAGTTGCAGCACAGCTTCACAAATGGAGGGCGGCCCGCTTTCAAACTGTGGCTCTCGCTTTAGCGCCGCGCACATTCGTTTTAAAACTTTGCAGCCGATTCACGGATGGAGGGTTGCATTTGTTCACAACGTGGCCCTCGCCTTAGCTCCGCGCGCAGTCGTTTTTTTGTTGTTGTTTATCTCTATGAGTTTCGCAAGTGGAGGGCGGTCCGCTTTCAAAATGTGGCTCTCGCTTTAGCGCCGCGCGCATTCGTTTAACAAATTGCAACAACCTCGCGGATGGAGGGCGGCTCCTTTTCAACACGTGGTTCTCGCTATAGTGCCGCGCACATTCGTTTCAAGATTTTGCAACAGTTTCGAGGATTACCATTGCTAACGTCCCAGCAGTGGTGTTTGGGCACGGTGTCGGAATTTCAGGGCGCAACAGTTAGCTTGATTCGCGGTGTTAGTCCCAGGAACGCCGTTCTGTCACGACTCAAGATCGTCAATGCGTAGCAGTAACGGTGATTCGTGGCGTTGAGGTCCCAGGAATGGAGTTCTGGCGCACTTCCAGATTTACGGGTGCCTTTCAACGGTGCATTTTCGCCAGTGAAAATGAATCCATGCAGGGAGTTATAAAGGAAGAGTTTGGAGGGAGGGTTGATTGCAGTATATTTGATGGGTCTTTGGTTTACACTGGTCCTCCTCCTCCTCCCCCTCGTCCTCGTCCTCGTCCTCCTCCTCCTCCTCCTCCTTCTCCTAGAGGCATGGGAGAGAGAGAGAGAGGGAGGGCACGAGAGGGAGAGAGAGAGAGAGAGAGAAAAAAAAAAAAAAAAAAAAAAAGAGAGAGAGAGAGAGGGAGAGCGAGAGAGAGCCAGGCAGAGGGGGATGGAGGGCAGGGGAGTGGACGAGTTTCTCGCGCTCCATCCCCTCTCCGCCGTGACTCTCCCGCCTTCCCCAGCACTCTCCTCGAGGATCAAATGCTGCAGCACGCGGAGGAAGAGGCCCACCGCTGCAACGTGGCCAAGCAGGAGGAAGAGGCGCGCTGGGATCGAGCCAGGCCACCGCGCGCGCGGTCTTCCCCAAAGGCCCCGGAACATTCAGATCTATGTTTCGACATCCGCTCTGGAGGTTCTTTTCTTCTACGGAGATTGCGCTCGTCTTCTTGCGGCATCGACGTCCGCTTGGATCAATGTTTTCTTCTGCCACCCGGAGGTGTAGCAGGAGGACGATCGCCCCCGTCCTCCTTCCACTCTGTCATACCCCCTTCCTTCTTTTTTGAATATCATGGGAACGCTTGCCTTTGTTGTCGTCCTCGTCGTCCTCCTTGTGTCGGATCCCTCCGCGAATTTGAACGCAAGCTTTTCACACGTCGGGCAGGAAGTTCTTTACTCGTGCATGGGAAGTGGGTCCAATTGGAACACCTGGCGTATGTGGGAGAATCGCGTGGGTCCAGTGTCCCTTCCGCCTGGATCCAACTTTTTGGCGCGGAAGCCTCGTGGATCGAATTCCTGCCTTGCAGTATTCTCTCACTCCACGTCACGCCAGGGGCCCAGCGGGATCTGCAAACCGATGCTATGACTCTATCTGGGAGGGGTTCCAAGCGCGCGCTCGCCACGACAGGGACAACAGAAAATGTGCGCTTAATCTCCTGGAGGTTTGTTATTCCTCCGTCCTCCTCCTCCTCCTCCTTCTCCTCGTCCTCCTCCCTCCTGGTCATCCTTGTGCGCCTGCGTTGCTGCACTCGGGCCGCATACTTGTTCGATCCTGGTCATCTTGATGGGATCGGCGGCCAGAGAAGGTCAGCGCATGCGCGCAGGAGAACACGAGCAAGTGGGATGGAAGAGGAGGAGGGGAGGAGGAGGAGGAGGGCGAGGAGCAGGACTGACAGTTTGCGCGACAGTGTCGCGGGGAACGAGGGGATAAAGAGGAGAGAGGGAGGAGGGGGATAGGGGGGGAAGGGAGGAGGGGGAGGAGGTGGAGGGGAACGCGGGAGGGACAAGAAGGAGGCGGCAGAAAAGACGCAGGGAGAAGGATCAGGAGGAGGAGGAGGAGGAGGAGGAGGAGGAGGAGGAGAACGAGGAACGCACAGTCCCAGTGGCGTTGGCGCGCAAATCGGCGCTGGATTTCCGGGGAACAGAAGTGGCCCCGCCGCCAGCACCTCGCTCAGAAGCCGCATCAGCCAACCCAGCATTCAGGGCGACCTGCAGTGAGCAAGGGCCGGCCGAAAAGGAAAGCATTTGGATCGCAAAGCGCTGTGATTCGACCCGAGGTCGTGTCGTGCTGGGGCTGGTTCGGTGAAAGACATGCCCAGCGCTTGCGGGCAAGGACAGATAGAAACATCCTCCCACAGCCTGCGCTGAGACGTACCTAAACGCACAGATCGTTCCCAACTCTTTCATGTTCTTGGACCATTACTGTGAATCCGTTGCGCCAAGCGTCTCGTCCTCCTCCTTCCTCCCCCCCCTCCTCCCCATGGATTCCCCCTAGTCCCACCACCAGACGTGTCGTTAAGGCGGGCCGGACGTTTCACCTGATATTTCCTCACCGCCTATATTCTGAGGCTCGATAATCTTAACATTCTAACAGCCACACACATACACTTGGAGATGCAAGAAGGGCAGTTCCTTTTCAAAAGGGGGTTCTCGCACTGGCACCGCGCACACCCGTTTTATTTGAAGTCCGGCAGTTGTGCGGGTGGAGGGCGGTACGTTTCAACATGGGGCCATCGCCCTGGCGCCGCGCAGGCTCGTTAAGCAAAGCAACAGGTAAGCGGATGGAGTGCGTCTCCTTTCAAAGTGAGGCTCTCACCCCGGCGCCGCGCCCACTCGCTCGCCAAATGTCGGGCAGTTCCATGGATGGGCGGCAGTACCTTTCTCAAAACGGGGCTTTCGGCTTGATGCCGCGCACGCTCGCAGTACACCTTTCCGGCAACTGCACGGACTGCACGGATGGAGGGTGGTTTCTTTTTTGTGAATGGGATTCCCACCCTGGAGAGGCCGTTTCACTTCTTCATGACCCGGAGTTCCACGGGTGCAGCAGACGCACGAATGGAGAGCGGCTCATTTTCAGAGTGGGGTTCCCGCTTCGGGTCTCTTCAACAGTATGGTGGCCAGAGTTTTCAGCATGACAGCAGATCCTTGTCAACATGGGTTTCTCGCAGGACATTTATTTGTGCTTTATGTTCGTACCTATGTGCACTTCCTATAGCTGGAAGGATGGGCGGTGGATCTTTACAAAATGGAGGCTTGCCCGAACGGCCAGCCATCGGGGCGCTCGTCTTCAGGGTGGTGTGTGTGGTGGGTCTTTCCGCAGTGAAATGGAATGAATGTTTGAAGAGACCAAAATGGGGAGGGCACTTGGGACAGACAGTGTATTGCAGCATCGTTAATGCATCGTAGATTTACTATAGTCATCCTCCTCGCCCATTCCGGCACATATCTTACACGGCTCGTGCCCCACAGGGAGCTCCACCCATGGCCCCAGAGACACAGTCCGCATGCCCCCCTCCTCCTCCTCCTCCTCCCTCCTCCTCCTCCTCCTCCTCCTCCTCCTCCTCCTCCTCCTCCTCGTCCTCCTCCTCCTCCTCCTCCTCCTCCTCCTCCTCCTCCTCCTCCTCCTCCTCCCACTCCTCCTCCCCCCCCCGCCGCACATTTCGGCACACCCCTCACACGGCTCAGGCCCCACAGGGCCCCCCACCTGCCGCCCCAAAGACGCAGCTCGCATGCCGTCCACCTGCCCGTCCCCCGCCCGGTTTGCCCAGCTCTACCTGGCTCCGAAGATCGACGAGTGCAACCATGGGGCGTGCAGTCGTGGGCATCACAGTTTATTCTTTTTGCGTAAGCAAACAGACGGGTAACACATTTTCGCCTTGTGCGCGCATTCGGCGGCAACTGTGACGATACAGCTGTGCGCATTTGCGAAATGCGCCCTGCACGGGTATGCAGGTTGGGGCTTTCACTGACATCCACCACTTGGTGTCGAGCTGGAAAACAAACAGTCCGCATGCCGGCCCCCCCCGCCCGCGTCGGCATGATTACCGCTCAAACGCTGCGTGCTCCACAGGGAGCCCCACCTGCAGCTTCAGTGGGCGCGCTCACACGGGGGGCTCCGCCCGCTTCGGCACACCCTCACGCGGACCGTGCCCCGCAGGGAGTTCTGAGCGCCTCTGCGCGCTTGCTCCGCAGCCCTCTATCCGCATATCCCCGCGGCGCGGAGTATACGAAGAGACGAAAGGGCACGACATGCGCTGCATGCAGGCGCACAGGGTTGTGCCACTCGCCAGGCGAATTTTCGGACGATGCCTGGCCCGAGCAGTTTCACAAGCCCGTCTGTCAGCATTGGCGGGGGCACTCCCTGTCGGAGCAGCGTCCACCCTCTGTCTGCAACCGGCAGAAGGAGAGTGCCGCGGGACGGGTGTCATAAGTGGCTTGTGGACATGGGCAGGCGACGCTAACCCTTTGACCTTGTCTCCAAATCGCAACAGTTTCCTCAAACCCTCCTGTGTTGTTGGGCTTGTTTTTCTCTCCGCAGCGCCACGCATCGCCCTGCTCACCTCACCTTCCCCCTCTCCTCCTCGTCCTCCTCCTCGTTCTCTTCCTTCTCCTCTTCTGGCCCTGGCTTACTTCAGCACACCCGTCACACGGTTCATGCCCCACAGACATTTCCACCCACGGCCCACGGTCCCAGAGACACAGTTCCCATGTTTGGCTCAAGGCTCGCGGAGCGTGCCAGGGATCCCGCACCGCCTTCCAGCCACCGCTCAAAGGCTGAGCTTGCCCCTTCTCGCAATGGTGCTGGAGGCTCAGCTGCAGCAGGCCGTGCTGCTGAAGAAGGTGGTGGATGCCATGAAGGACCTCTGCAAGGACGTGAACTTCGACTGCTCGGAGAAGGGGCTGCAGGTGCAGTCCATGGACAGCTCGCACGTGGCCCTGGTCTCACTGCTTCTGCGGGAGTCCGCGTTCTCGGACTTCAAGTGCGACAGGCCGACCTCGCTTGGCATGAACGTGGACTCGTTGGGCAAGATCCTGAAGATGTGCGGGCAGAACGACTCGCTGAAGCTGCGCTGGCAAAACGACGCAGACCTCGTGAGCTTCCAGTGCGAGAGCGGGGAGGACGACAGGATCGCCGACTTCGACTTGAAGCTGATGCAGATTGAGAGCGAGCACATGGAGGTGCCTGAGCAGCACTACAAGGTGGTCGCAAAGCTGCCGTCTGCGGAGTTCCAGAAGATCTCTGAGGAGTTTGGCGAGACGATGCAGCTGAAGGCCACCAAGGAGGGCATCACCTTCAGCGTTCAAGGCGACATGGGCGCCGGCAACGTCATGCTGAAGCCACGCGAGGCAGAGAAGCCCGAGGACAAGGTGAGCCTCACCGTCCACGAGCCGGTAACTGCCACATTCGCGCTGCGCTACCTGGTCAATTTCGCCAAGGCCGCGCCGCTGTGCGGCACCGTGGAGCTCGGCCTTGGCCCAGACGCGCCCCTGCTCGTGAGGTACAACCTCGAGAACGCGGACAATGGCCACTTGCAGTTTTACCTGGCTCCGAAGATCGACGAGTGAAACCATGGGGCGTGCAGTCGTGGGTAGCCCAGCTTTTTTTGCGTGAGCCCACACGGGTTGCACAGTGTCGCCTTGTGCGCGCATTCGGCGGCAACTGTGACGATACAGCTGTGCGCATTTGCGAAATGCGCCCTGCACGGGTATGCAGGTTGGGGCTTTCACTGACATCCACCACTTGGTGTCGAGCGGGAAAAGAAACAGTCCGCATGCCGGCCCCCCCCGCCCGCGTCGGCATGATTACCGCTCAAACGCTGCGTGCCCCACAGGGAGCCCCACCTGCGGCCTCAGTGGGCGCGCTCACACGGGGGGCTCCGCCCGCTTCGGCACACCCTCACGCGGACCGTGCCCCGCAGGGAGTTCTGAGCGCCTCTGCGCGCTTGCTCCGCAGCCCTCTATCCGCATATCCCCGCGGCGCGGAGTATACGAAGAGACGAAAGGGCACGACATGCGCTGCATGCAGGCGCACAGGGTTGTGCCATTCGCCAGGCGAATTTTCGGACGATGCCTGGCCCGAGCAGTTTCACAAGCCCGTCTGTCAGCATTGGCGGGGGCACTCCCTGTCGGAGCAGCGTCCACCCTCTGTCTGCAACCGGCAGAAGGAGAGTGCCGCGGGACGGGTGTCATAAGTGGCTTGTGGACATGGGCAGGCGACGCTAACCCTTTGACCTTGTCTCCAAATCGCAACAGTTTCCTCAAACCCTCCTGTGTTGTTGGGCTTGTTTTTCTCTCCGCAGCGCCACGCATCTCCCTGCTCACCTCACCTTCCCCCTCTCCTCCTCGTCCTCCTCCTCGTTCTCTTCCTTCTCCTCTTCTGGCCCTGGCTTACTTCAGCACACCCGTCACACGGTTCATGCCCCACAGACATTTCCACCCACGGCCCACGGTCCCAGAGACACAGTTCCCATGTTTGGCTCAAGGCTCGCGGAGCGTGCCAGGGATCCCGCACCGCCTTCCAGCCACCGCTCAAAGGCTGAGCTTGCCCCTTCTCGCAATGGTGCTGGAGGCTCAGCTGCAGCAGGCCGTGCTGCTGAAGAAGGTGGTGGATGCCATGAAGGACCTCTGCAAGGACGTGAACTTCGACTGCTCGGAGAAGGGGCTGCAGGTGCAGTCCATGGACAGCTCGCACGTGGCCCTGGTCTCACTGCTTCTGCGGGAGTCCGCGTTCTCGGACTTCAAGTGCGACAGGCCGACCTCGCTTGGCATGAACGTGGACTCGTTGGGCAAGATCCTGAAGATGTGCGGGCAGAACGACTCGCTGAAGCTGCGCTGGCAAAACGACGCAGACCTCGTGAGCTTCCAGTGCGAGAGCGGGGAGGACGACAGGATCGCCGACTTCGACTTGAAGCTGATGCAGATTGAGAGCGAGCACATGGAGGTGCCTGAGCAGCACTACAAGGTGGTCGCAAAGCTGCCGTCTGCGGAGTTCCAGAAGATCTGCCGCGACCTCAAGGAGTTTGGCGAGACGATGCAGCTGAAGGCCACCAAGGAGGGCATCACCTTCAGCGTTCAAGGCGACATGGGCGCCGGCAACGTCATGCTGAAGCCACGCGAGCCGAGGACAAGGTGAGCCTCACCGTCCACGAGCCGGTAACTGCCACATTCGCGCTGCGCTACCTGGTCAATTTCGCCAAGGCTGCGCCGCTGTGCGGCACCGTGGAGCTCGGCCTTGGCCCAGACGCGCCCCTGCTCGTGAGGTACAACCTCGAGAACGCGGACAATGGCCACTTGCAGTTTTACCTGGCTCCGAAGATCGACGAGTGAAACCATGGGGCGTGCAGTCGTGGGTAGCCCAGCTTTTTTTGCGTGAGCCCACACGGGTTGCACAGTGTCGCCTTGTGCGCGCATTCGGCGGCAACTGTGACGATACAGCTGTGCGCATTTGCGAAATGCGCCCTGCACGGGTATGCAGGTTGGGGCTTTCACTGACATCCACCACTTGGTGTCGAGTGCCCGGCCCGCTTCGTGCCATGATTACCGCTCAAACGCTGAGTGCCCCACGGGAGGCCAGCTGCAGCACGCCGGACCTCTGCGGACGTGTCGACTGCTGCTGCAGGTGCACATGGACGCTCGCACGTGGCCCTGGTGCTTCTGCGGGAGTCCGCGTTCTCGGACTTCAAGTGCGACAGGCCGACCTCGCTTGGCATGAACGTGGACTCGTTGGGCAAGTGAAGATGTGCGGGCAGAACGACTCGCTGAAGCTGCGCTGGCAAAACGACGCAGACCTCGTGAGCTTCCAGTGCGAGAGCGGGGAGGACGACAGGATCGCCGACTTCGACTTGAAGCTGATGCAGATTGAGAGCGAGCACATGGAGGTGCCTGAGCAGCACTACAAGGTGGTCGCAAAGCTGCCGTCTGCGGAGTTCCAGAAGATCTGCCGCGACCTCAAGGAGTTTGGCGAGACGATGCAGCTGAAGGCCACCAAGGAGGGCATCACCTTCAGCGTTCAAGGCGACATGGGCGCCGGCAACGTCATGCTGAAGCCACGCGAGGCAGAGAAGCCCGAGGACAAGGTGAGCCTCACCGTCCACGAGCCGGTGCCACATTCGCGCTGCGATATTTCGCCAAGGCCGCGCCGCTGTGCGGCACCGTGGAGCAGACGCGCCCCTGCTCGTTCGAGAACGCGGACAATGGCCACTTGCAGTTTTACCTGGCTCCGAAGATCGGAGTGAAACCATGCAGTCGTGGGTAGGCTTTTTTTGCGTGAGCCCACACGGGTTGCACAGTGTCGCCTTGTGCGCGCATTCGGCGGCAACTGTGACGATACAGCTGTGCGCATTTGCGAAATGCGCCCTGCACGGGTATGCAGGTTGGGGCTTTCACTGACATCCACCACTTGGTGTCGAGCGGGAAAAGAAACAGTCCGCATGCCGGCCCCCCCCGCCCGCGTCGGCATGATTACCGCTCAAACGCTGCGTGCCCCACAGGGAGCCCCACCTGCGGCCTCAGTGGGCGCGCTCACACGGGGGGCTCCGCCCGCTTCGGCACACCCTCACGCGGACCGTGCCCCGCAGGGAGTTCTGAGCGCCTCTGCGCGCTTGCTCCGCAGCCCTCTATCCGCATATCCCCGCGGCGCGGAGTATACGAAGAGACGAAAGGGCACGACATGCGCTGCATGCAGGCGCACAGGGTTGTGCCACTCGCCAGGCGAATTTTCGGACGATGCCTGGCCCGAGCAGTTTCACAAGCCCGTCTGTCAGCATTGGCGGGGGCACTCCCTGTCGGAGCAGCGTCCACCCTCTGTCTGCAACCGGCAGAAGGAGAGTGCCGCGGGACGGGTGTCATAAGTGGCTTGTGGACATGGGCAGGCGACGCTAACCCTTTGACCTTGTCTCCAAATCGCAACAGTTTCCTCAAACCCTCCTGTGTTGTTGGTCTTGTTTTTCTCTCCGCAGCGCCACGCATCTCCCTGCTCACCTCACCTTCCCCCTCTCCTCCTCGTCCTCCTCCTCGTTCTCTTCCTTCTCCTCTTCTGGCCCTGGCTTACTTCAGCACACCCGTCACACGGTTCATGCCCAACAGACATTTCCACCCACGGCCCACGGTCCCAGAGACACAGTTCCCATGTTTGGCTCGAGGCTCGCGGAGCGTGCCAGGGATCCCGCACCGCCTTCCAGCCACCGCTCAAAGGCTGAGCTTGCCCCTTCTCGCAATGGTGCTGGAGGCTCAGCTGCAGCAGGCCGTGCTGCTGAAGAAGGTGGTGGATGCCATGAAGGACCTCTGCAAGGACGTGAACTTCGACTGCTCGGAGAAGGGGCTGCAGGTGCAGTCCATGGACAGCTCGCACGTGGCCCTGGTCTCACTGCTTCTGCGGGAGTCCGCGTTCTCGGACTTCAAGTGCGACAGGCCGACCTCGCTTGGCATGAACGTGGACTCGTTGGGCAAGATCCTGAAGATGTGCGGGCAGAACGACTCGCTGAAGCTGCGCTGGCAAAACGACGCAGACCTCGTGAGCTTCCAGTGCGAGAGCGGGGAGGACGACAGGATCGCCGACTTCGACTTGAAGCTGATGCAGATTGAGAGCGAGCACATGGAGGTGCCTGAGCAGCACTACAAGGTGGTCGCAAAGCTGCCGTCTGCGGAGTTCCAGAAGATCTGCCGCGACCTGAGGAGTTTGGCGAGACGATGCAGCTGAAGGCCACCAAGGAGGGCATCACCTTCAGCGTTCAAGGCGACATGGGCGCCGGCAACGTCATGCTGAAGCCACGCGAGGCAGAGAAGCCCGAGGACAAGGTGAGCCTCACCGTCCACGAGCCGGTAACTGCCACATTCGCGCTGCGCTACCTGGTCAATTTCGCCAAGGCCGCGCCGCTGTGCGGCACCGTGGAGCTCGGCCTTGGCCCAGACGCGCCCCTGCTCGTGAGGTACAACCTCGAGAACGCGGACAATGGCCACTTGCAGTTTTACCTGGCTCCGAAGATCGACGAGTGAAACCATGGGGCGTGCAGTCGTGGGTAGCCCAGCTTTTTTTGCGTGAGCCCACACGGGTTGCACAGTGTCGCCTTGTGCGCGCATTCGGCGGCAACTGTGACGATACAGCTGTGCGCATTTGCGAAATGCGCCCTGCACGGGTATGCAGGTTGGGGCTTTCACTGACATCCACCACTTGGTGTCGAGCGGGAAAAGAAACAGTCCGCATGCCGGCCCCCCCCGCCCGCGTCGGCATGATTACCGCTCAAACGCTGCGTGCCCCACAGGGAGCCCCACCTGCGGCCTCAGTGGGCGCGCTCACACGGGGGGCTCCGCCCGCTTCGGCACACCCTCACGCGGACCGTGCCCCGCAGGGAGTTCTGAGCGCCTCTGCGCGCTTGCTCCGCAGCCCTCTATCCGCATATCCCCGCGGCGCGGAGTATACGAAGAGACGAAAGGGCACGACATGCGCTGCATGCAGGCGCACAGGGTTGTGCCACTCGCCAGGCGAATTTTCGGACGATGCCTGAAGCACGTGTGGCCCGAGCAAGTTCACAAGCCCATCCGTCGGCATCCACCGGGACACTCCACGTCGGAGCAGCATCCACTCTCTGTCTGCAATCGGCAGGAGGAGAGTGCTGCGGGACCGGTGTCATAAGTGGCCTGTGGGTATGAGCAGGCGACGCTTATGTACCTTTTACCTTGTATGCAAATCGCAAAAGGTTTCAAGGAGTTACACAGTTTCGCCTTATGCGCACATTCGGCGGCAACTGGCGGCACAGATGTGCGCATTTGCGAAATGCGCCCTGCACGAGTGTGCAGGTTGGGGTTTTCACTAACATCCATGCCATCTCACTGGAGTCGAGCGGGAGAACAAATAGTTCGCATGCCGCCCCCGCCCCGCCAATTTCCGCATAATTACCGTTCACGCGTTTATGTGCTCTACAGGGAGCTCCACTGATATCCCCAGCGATACACGTTCCGCGTCCCCCGCTCCGCCCAGTTAAGCACACCCCTCACGCAGCTCCTGGCCCACCGAGAGCTCCGGCCACCATCTCAGTGGGCCCGTTCGTACGGGGGGGGGCTCCGCATACTTGGGCACACGCCTCACACGTTTCGTGCCCCACAGAGCTCTACTAATAGCCCAAGCGTTACATTGCGCATGGCGCCCCTCGCCCAATTCGGCACACCCTTCACACAGCTCGTGCCCAGCAGGGAGCCATAGCCCCATCCAGCCTTCTTTCGCTTCTCATCTGCAGTCGAAGTCTGGGGCGGCACACGTACAAATAATTGTCATGCGCTTGTGGGTGTATCACGGATTTCAGGATCCCCCAGCCTCGCGGATTTTTGTTGGGGTCGCACGCTTGAGCTTCTAGGATGTCCAGAGGGTTGAGTTGAACGATTGAATGTGTCGAAAGACAGCCGCACAGAGTCCTATCCGTTTGGGTCCATGCTTCGAGTTGGTTGTTGCTTGTTTGCTGCACCGAGCCCCCCTTTTCTCATTGCGGACACACAGCAATGACAGCGCCGATCCTGGCCAACTGTGAGGAGCCATAGGCTGATCTCAGCATGTATTAGGCCAGCTTTGGAGTCGCGAATAGGCCGCAACTTCAACTCTGGAAATTCATCCGCCCCAACCGCTCTGCAAGTTGCGACATCCGTTCTGGGTCAGACAGCGGCGCGTATTGCACGTCCACCTCCCACTGGAGTGGCAAGATTCCAGCCCTGCGGTGCCTGATGCGGCGTTCAGTACTTTCGAGCTCGGCCCTCAGAGCGGGTGGATACAGTCAAGACGTTGAAATAGGGACCGCTCTGGATTCGGTCCGTGGTTGTTCCTCTAGTCCTCCTCGTGCACCCAGGCTCCTTTGGTGCCCAAAGGGGGCTTCGTCCCTTACTTAGTGTTCCTGATTCCAGCAGCCCGGCTGTGCACAGGGGAGCCAGGACGAGGGGGAAGGGGGAGTGGCCAGCGTCAGGGAGGGGGAGGGGGGCTTCCTCGCATCCTCTGCCCACCCACGCCCTAAAGGCGGGCGGCGCTGAACGGCTCCACGCGCGTGGTGGCGGGGGAAAGGGGCTGGCCCAGCTACGACGTGAACTACGGGAGGGGCCGGGCCCTCCCCTCCCTCTGCCTCTCCCTTCCCCTCCGCTCCCGCCCTGGACCTGCATTGCGTCTCAGCGATGTGCACGCCCCCGGCACGGATCCCCGCATGGGATTGTTTCGCGGACACCTAAGTCCCGAGTCTCGGGTCCGCTCCTGTCCCCCTTTCCTTTCTGCCCCCCTCTCAATTCCCTGTCTCCCTGCCCCCTCCCCCCATTCCAGTTAGGTGTTCGATCATGTGCCCCTCGTTGAACGCAACCATCCAGCTTTCGCGCCGAAGACCGCTGGAAACCGCCAGCGACCGCCGAATACCGCCAGAAGGCCGCAGAAGACCGCCGAAGACGGCCCAGGAGCGATGGGTAACAAGGGGTCCATGGTCGAACACGTAACAGAGGGCTCTTCCCCCTCCCACCCAGCCCCACCCCGCTCCTCTCCCGTTCGGGCTGCCTGGGAGCTCAAAGCCTGGCCGCTCTTCGCTGGGGAGAGTGGCGGAAAAACTACTGGGAAGCTTTTATCAATGAAGTGGGCCGGCCCGGGCTGGGGCTGAAATCAACATGGAAATCTTCTTTGATTTCGCCGCTGGCCTGTGCGAAATCTCATTTTAGATAGTGGTTGCAGTTTTGTTTTTGGCCTTCATAGATTTCGAAACTCGCCCTTTCCATTGTTTTCTGTTCTTGCCTTGATTGTTTTCAATGTCATGTTGGCCATGTCTCCATGTGGCATCGTTGTCCAATGAATTTGTTGGCGGCCTTCTTGGCGGCATCTTTTTCCTGGTCTCTTTTGTTTTGGTTATTTCTGAAGCCGGACATTTTAATTAATTTTTCCGCCCCGTGGGGCGTTGCAACGCACCCTGGTACGACCCACCCACCCCTTCACGCACGGAGGGTGCCGTCACCTGCGAACGCGCAGCATCCGCGCTAATGCCATGTCAGGCAGACCACGCCCCGCTCCCCTTCGCTCGCGGTCGTGCCGCTGCTGCTTGCCCGTCCTCCGGCGTCTGCCCGCCCGTCTTTCTCAGTGGTTGGGGGGGGGGAGGCGCCTGTCCACGGCAGTTCGGAGGAGGAGGAGGAGGAGGAGGGGGCGGAGGAGGATGAGGAGGAGGAGGAGGAGGAGGAGGAGGAGGAGGAGGAGGAGGAGGAGGAGGAGGGAGGGGAGGAGGAGAGGAGGAGGAGGAGGAGGAGAGGAGGAGGAGAGGAGGGAGGAGGAGGAGGAGGAGGAGGAGGAGGGAGGAGGAGGAGGAGGGAGGAGAGAGGAGAGAGGAAGAGGAGAGAGGAAAGGTAGAGGAGAGAGGAGAGAGGAAGAGGAGAGAGGAGAGAGGAGAGAGGAGAGAGGAGAGAGGAGAGAGGAGAGGAGGAGAGAGGATAGAGGAGAGAGAGAGGAGAGAGGAGAGAGGAGAGGAGGGAGGGAGCGAGGAGGGAGGAGAGGAGGGAGGAGGGAGGAGGGAGGAGGTCGGAGGAAGAGAAGGGAGGAGGAAGAGGAGGGAGGAGGGAGGAGGGAGAAGAGAGGAGAGAGGAGAGAGAGAGAGAGAGAGGAGAGAGAGGAGGGAGGAGGAGGAGGAGGAGGAGGAGGAGGAAGAGGAGGAGGAGGAGGACGAGGAGGAGGAGGGAGGACTTGAAGTGATATGGCTTCGGGGCGCCTTAACCCCATAGGTGGAGCCACTGACCTGGTATTATCACCCTTGTACCACTCCAGGTCAGGACCACTTTGGGACAAAGCGAAAATCTGTCGGGATTGCGTCCCACAAGACAACGCCAGCTTTGTCCAACAAAGCTTGCCCTCCCTCGAGTGCGACAGCCCAGCATGAACGCAGTACCCGATGGGAGGGTGCAGTCAGGGCGGATAGAACCTGAAGGCCCCTATTGGTTCAAGCTGGGTTGCGGAAAGACCGAGGATATTCCCCAGCAAGCGGGCCTGACGAAACTCAAGTAATTCCCCCCCTCCTCTGAGCAGGGGCTAACCTACCCATGCTTCGCATAGCCTTTTTGGGCTCCTCTTGGGACCCGCTCGGGTCCTGGTTGGCCCCTCTTCAGGGCTCCATGGGTGGTGACTGCCGCGCCCGCAACGACAATCTGGCCTTCCCACGGCCGCCTAATCGGGCTCAAGTTTTCACATGCCAAGCCCCCCCCATTGGTGGGTGGGGGATGCCCATACCTGTCCATCGACAGGGATGGACATCTTAGCTTTAGGCTATTTGGCACCGTCAGTGCCGTAGGTGAAGAAAGGGGATGCCCATGCCTGTCCATCGAAAGGGATGGGCAGCCCAGCTTTCGGCCCTGGGGTGGAGACCAACACCTGTCCATCGACAGGGGTTGGCATTCAGATCCTATTTTACACCGCCAGTGCCAAAGGTTGCAGCGGTCGCTATGGTAGCATGGCCTTTTTCGCGGCCGTTGCGCGAGCCATGACCTTCCACGGTGACCCTGCCTTCGAGGGGCCAAGCCCTCACCAGTGCACGCTATGCACGCGGCCGGGGTCAGAACCCTCGCCGCTGCACCACATTAACTCAAGAGTGTCCAGTGGCCACGTTTGCGGGTCCCCTAATGCTGAATGGGCCCGCGCCCAAGCGATAAAAAAAACCGCCGGGCCCTTTGACCCCCGCCGATGTGCTAACGCCTGAACTCGTGGCTGCAGCCGGGCCCGTGTAACTCCGCGAGACCCGAGTTTGAGCTCTTGCCCGCGGCCGAACCAGTTTGGGCCCGTGCCCAACCCAGCGCCCACGGACAAGGTCCGCGCCCACTCAATCGGGCTTCACACCATCCCGGAGCGGGGGCCACGGGACGGGCGGGGCGGGGCGCGGGCCCAAGCTGGGGGAGGGGCAGCGCAGGCATACCTTAAGGGGCGCTTAAGGTACGCCTGCCAAGGGGCCCGCCGGCGGGGACGAGGCGGGCCCAGGGGGCCACGGCGGAACCCAGGAGACCCAGGCCAGAGCCCGCGGGGCCAAGCCGGGGCCACGGGGCCGGCCCGCGGAGCCCGCGGGGCGCCCAGGTCAGGCGCCCCTTAAGCGGCGCATGCGGTACGCCTGCCAAGAGGCCCGCCGGCGGGGGCGAGGCGGGCCCAAGGGGGCAGCGGCGAGGCGCCAGGAGGCCCAAGCCAGGGGCCGCGGGGCCAGGCCGGGGGCACGGGGCCAGGCCGGGGGGGGGGGGCCGCGGGGCGCCCAAGTCAGGCGTTCCTTCAGCGGCGCTTAAGGTACGTCTGCCAAGTGGCCCACCGGCGGGGGCGAGGCGGGCCCAATGGCGGGCACGGCAAAACCCTGGGGGACCCAGGCCGGGGGCCGCGGGCCCAGGCCAGGGGCACAGGGTCAGGCCAGGGGGGCCGCGGGGCGCCCGGGTCAGGCGTGCCTTAAGGAGCCCGGTAAGGTACGCCCGCCCAGCACGCCGCCGGGAAGCCCAAGACGGGCCCAGGAGCAGCGGCAAGACGGGGGGGCGGCGGCGCAGGGCGGGCGACGCAGGGCCAGGCCAGGACCCGCGGGAAACCGGGCCAGAGGCCCCGGGGCCAGGGGGAGGCCAGAACGGGGGCAGGGGGCTCACAGAGCGGCCGCACCGCTTCTTTACGGGGTCAAGCCTGAACCGCCCCGCGGCCCCCGCGGGGCGACCAGGGCCCATGACCCCGCCGCTATGCCTGTCCCTCCCCCAGTCTGCTGCGGTCGGCGGCCGTGGGCTGCGCCCTCGCCTGTGACCAAGCCAAATCCTGAGTGGCTCTTAAGAGGGTGCTGGGGAGGAGGGAGGGGTTGGAAACTCGTCCATGGGGGGTGGGGTTGGAGAGGAAGGAGAAGGTTTGTTGAGGTTGGGGATGGTGCCGCCAAAGCGGTCTTAGACCTGCGTCTGTTCTGGTGCCCGTGTATCTGCCCGTGCCCGTTGGTGGGCCCCGACAGGTAGTCCTCGAATCCAGATAGCCTGATCTGCCTGACCTGATGCTGACTGATGCTGATGCTGATGCTGATGCTGATGCGATGCTGATGCTGATGATGCTGCTGATGCTGAATGCTGATGTGACCTGATGGTGCATGATGATGATGATGCGATGATGACTGATGATGCCGATGATGATGATGATGATGATGCCCCTGATGCTAATGCTAATGCGATGATGATGATGATGATGATGATGGATGATGCTGCATGATGATGATGATGAGATGATGATGATGATGATGATGACGAGGAGGAGGAGGAGGAGGAGGAGGAGGAGGAGGAGGAGGAGGAAGGAGGAGGAGGAGGAGGAGGAGGGGAAGGAGGAGGAGGAGGAGGAGCAGCAGAAGCAGCAGCAGCAGCAGCAGTAGGAGGAGGAGGAGTCGAAGGAGGGGTGCCCCGCTCCGACTCTCCGTGGAAATGTCCAGAAGTGTTCGTGCTCAGCAACATTGGAAGACATGCGCAATCGCTTCCTCGGCGACACAGAAGCGCGGGCGCCAACGCTCAGGCTTCGGGCCTCCTGCAGCCTCTTTGGACCCCGATGCGGGGAGATCCCTCGAGGTTGGACGGTGCACGCGGCTGCAAAAAAAACGGATCCCACGCACTTGCCGCAGCATTGTCTTTGTTGCCGCTGCCTTCCTGCCCCCTTGCGCCAGCCAGCCCGACCTGGCCTCCGCGCCGCCCAGCCGCAGGACCATCAGCCCCGCGGCAGCAGCAGCAGCACTGGCAGCAGGCTCGCAGCCGCCCGGCGCAGCAGGCCGGCAGCCGCAGGGGCTGGCTGGCAGCCGCCCAGTGTACCCCGCAACGCTGGAGCGCGCGCCCTGCTCATCTCATGGGGTCTGGTCCCTCCGTCTTTCAGAATGTCCCCCGCTACAGTCGGACCGAGGTATAAGATCGAAATCGGTTCGGGGAGGGTGCCCTGATGTTCCTCGTGTTTGATCGTGTTTGTTGGACGTTCTTGTGCGTCCTGGGGAGGGTACCCTTGGATGCTCTGTGTGTTTTGGCCGGCGGAGGGTCTCGTGTTCTTGAGGGATGGTATTATGTCCTAGGTCCGACTGTAGGTCTCCCGTTCCCCCTCTGAGCTCCTCAAGGGATCGTTGCTGTACGTATTGGACGCCATGGTTTTGCCTGCCTGCAGCCCCCAAGAGTACGAGCATACACTCCGTAGCCATTTTGGCTCAAGAGCTCTACGAGGGTCCCGGCGGTAACCTGGTTGACCAGAGCTTACCTCCTGGTCAGCCAGGCCTCCTCCTGGTCAGCCAGGCCTCACCGCTGGGGGTCCCCCTCGTCTCGAGCTGCATTGTGCAGACGGGAGTCTTTGGTTCCACATGCTGTACACTGCGCACTTGTTCTGAGCCTCAAGCCTGTGCCTTTCTTCAATTGATGTTGTCTTCTCTTTGTGGACCCCCTTGGATTTCATATTCGAGTGAGTGGTCTCAGGAAAGTCACGACATGCATTTCTCTTACAATCCTCATGCTTCTCATAATCAGTTCCCCGCTTCAGTTCCCAAATCTAGCAGTTGGAAGCGCAAAAGCTAGAGAGAGATTACCGGAGAGAGTATCATCAGCTCACGTGTCGGAGGTGTGGTTGTGTGCGATATTCATGCCGTGTTGTACCCTTCTCAATTCATGCAAATTTGTGACTACTCAGACGTTCGATTCAAAATGCAATGAGACGTAGAGCTGGTGTTGTGGGCCCCCGTTGGAATCGACGGAGTGGCCTCATGCTGTGTTGTACTCTTTTCAATTCATGCAAGTTGGTGGTTATTCAGGTGAAACATTCATCGCGGTCCGTGGGTTATTCGACGGAGGCGCTTCTGATCTTGAGTTCTCTCGCGGGTGCATTTCGCTACAATTGTAGCGGTGACGTGATGTTACGTCTGAAAATTTCACTGATCAGTTCATGCAAGTTCGATGATGACAAGAAAACATTCCATTCAAAATGCAATGAGACGTAGAGCTGGTGTTGTGGGCCCCCGTTGGAATCGACGGAGTGGCCTCATACTGTGTTGTACTCTTCTCAAGTCATGCAAGTTTGTGGTTATTCATGCGAAACATTCATCGCGATCCGTGGGTTATTCGACGGAGGCGTTTCTGATCTTTTTGATCGTTACTCTTTACAACTCATGCAAGTTTTCGAGGATGGCAAAGAGACATGCAATTCAAAATGCAATGTGGCGTAGAGCTGGTGTTGTGGGCCCCTGTTGGACTTGACGGAGTGGCCTCATGCTGTGTTGTACCCTTCTCAATTCATGCAAGTTGGTGGTTACTCAGGTGAAACATTCATCGCGACCCGTGGGTTATTCGACGGAGGCGTTTCTGATCTTGAGTTCTCTCGCGGGTGTTTTCGCTTCAATTGTAGCGGCGTTGCGAGGTTACTTCTGATCGTTACTCTTTACAAGTCATGCAAGCTTCCGATGATGACAAGGTAAAGTTCAAGTTTGTTCCGATCGCGGAGGAGGCGTTTGGCCTGGATCCGCGGCAGTCCGTGATACATCGTGTGTCTGTACCATGCTAAATTCATGCATGTGGTGATTGATCATTTGTCGGCGAAGCTCTCTCTCGTTGCTCTTCGCTTCATTTGTAGCGGCGGCGTGAGGTGTGTATAGCGGCTTGGTGTGAATCATTGACTGTATATTCAGGTAAACCTCTGACATTGCTGCCTCGAAGAAAGTCACTTGTTTGCCTCAAAGAAGGTCCTTGCCCGCGTCCTTGTCTTGTACTCTTGTACAGCTCAACGAGTGTCGCAGTTTTTCTTGGCTTATTGTGCGCCTGCTCGCTGCCCCATGAGGGCCTGATTAGCGAGACCGCACACCGCAAAACAAAATAGTACGAGCATACACTCATTGCTTCCAGGGGCATGCTGGCCGTTTGCTGTCCGTTCGGCTTGCGTAAATACTTGGTAAGTGCTGGTCCTTGTGGTTTTGGTTCCCAGTGCGTGTCTGTTTTCAGTCCGTTCAGATTTTAGGTGTGGCTGAGCGTCGACCGTGCCTGAGCTTGGCGTCCACGCGGCGGATGGAGGGCTTCGGTTCGGAGCTTGGTTCGGGATCGACTTCGTGATTCCCAGGATTTCTAAACGTTACGATTTCTCCCCAGCCTTGCGTCGCATCCTCTGCCCGTGCCTTCTCGCCGCTAGCGTTTCCGCGACCCCACACCGTGCAGCTCTTAGAGTCCTGTAATGTTGCGGTAGAGAGGTTACGTGGGAGCAGTTTTCGGACAACTACCATGTCGAGACGAGGTGTTCTTGAAAACAAGCCAAGCTATCACGGCTTCAGCGCGCGCATTTCTTGACAATACGATGCAGGGAGTTGATTGGCAAAAGGACAAGACCTGGGCTGCATAACCAGACAAGCCTGTGCTCGTTTTTGGAGGCCTTCTTGTCTCTGGTTGGTCTGATGACTGCTTGTACGGCACGCCAACAAAATGTTGCACCACCTGGCACGGACAATAAATCGCATCACTGTTCTACAAGCGTTTGTTTTCCACCCCCCTTCCCCCCGATCTTAATATTGGGTTCAGTCTGCGCTAGTCAAAACAGCTCGGGAGCCCCTGGGCGGCCCAAGGGCTTTTCGCCGTGCACCCAATATTAGAAAGAGCGTGGTCTACCGCTGCTGGAGGAAAACCGGGGGGGGTCACTGGGGGGTCCCCCTCCCCTCGAAAACCGGGAGGGGGTCACTACCGGTTCGAACCCCTCCCCCCCCCTCCAGTCCATCATGAAAAGGGGCGGGTCACTACCGGCTCGAACCCTACCGGATCGAACCCTCCCCCCCCCTCCCCCTCGCCGCCGGCAAACGATTCCCGCTCCTCGGGACAATTGGACAATGATGGGGATGCTGGGACAGTGGTGGGAACGGTGGTGGTGGGGACGGTGGTGCGGGGACAGTGGGACAGGGGTGCGGACAGTGGTGGGGACGGTGGTGGTGGGCACAGTGGTGAGGGGACAGCGGGACAGTGGTGGGGACAGTGGGACAGTGAGGGAACGGTAGTGGTGGGGACAGTGGTGAAGGCGGTGGTGAGGACAGTGGTGGCACAGTAGCACAGTGGGGAAAGTGGTGGGGACAGTGAGGACAGTGGGACAGTGATGGGGACAGTGGGGACGGTAGGACAGCACAGTGGGACAGCGCCGGGGACAGTGAGACAGTGGTGGGTACAGTGGAGACAGTGGGACAGTGGTGGGGACCGTGGGGAAAGTGGGGAGAGTGGGACCGTGGTGGGACAATGGTCAGTGGGGACAGTGAGACACTGGTGGGGGCACTGGTGGGGACAGCGGGGACAATGGTGGGAACAGTGACAGTGGGACTTCTGGGGACGACCGCTAGCGTTTGGGGACCGCGACCCCACACCGTGCAGCAGTCTGGGACAGTAGAGTCCTGTAATGTGGTGCGGTAGAGAGGTTACGTGGGAGCAGTTTTCGGACAACTACCATGTCGAGACGAGGTGTTCTTGAAAACAAGCCAAGCTATCACGGCTTCAGCGCGCGCATTTCTTGACAATACGATGCAGGGAGTTGATTGGCAAAAGGACAAGACCTGGGCTGCATAACCAGACAAGCCTGTGCTCGTTTTTGGAGGCCTTCTTGTCTCTGGTTGGTCTGATGACTGCTTGTACGGCACGCCAACAAAATGTTGCACCACCTGGCACGGACAATAAATCGCATCACTGTTCTACAAGCGTTTGTTTTCCACCCCCCTTCCCCCCGATCTTAATATTGGGTTCAGTCTGCGCTAGTCAAAACAGCTCGGGAGCCCCTGGGCGGCCCAAGGGCTTTTCGCCGTGCACCCAATATTAGAAAGAGCGTGGTCTACCGCTGCTGGAGGAAAACCGGGGGGGGTCACTGGGGGGTCCCCCTCCCCTCGAAAACCGGGAGGGGGTCACTACCGGTTCGAACCCCTCCCCCCCCCTCCAGTCCATCATGAAAAGGGGCGGGTCACTACCGGCTCGAACCCTACCGGATCGAACCCTCCCCCCCCCTCCCCCTCGCCGCCGGCAAACGATTCCCGCTCCTCGGGACAATTGGACAATGATGGGGATGCTGGGACAGTGGTGGGAACGGTGGTGGTGGGGACGGTGGTGCGGGGACAGTGGGACAGGGGTGCGGACAGTGGTGGGGACGGTGGTGGTGGGCACAGTGGTGAGGGGACAGCGGGACAGTGGTGGGGACAGTGGGACAGTGAGGGAACGGTAGTGGTGGGGACAGTGGTGAAGGCGGTGGTGAGGACAGTGGTGGCACAGTAGCACAGTGGGGAAAGTGGTGGGGACAGTGAGGACAGTGGGACAGTGATGGGGACAGTGGGGACGGTAGGACAGCACAGTGGGACAGCGCCGGGGACAGTGAGACAGTGGTGGGTACAGTGGAGACAGTGGGACAGTGGTGGGGACCGTGGGGAAAGTGGGGAGAGTGGGACCGTGGTGGGACAATGGTGGGGGCAGTGGGGACAGTGAGACACTGGTGGGGGCACTGGTGGGGACAGCGGGGACAATGGTGGGAACAGTGGGGACAGTGGGACAGTGGTGGGGACGGTGGTGGTGGGGACAGTGGTGTGGGGACAGTGGGAATGTAGTGGAAACAGTGGGACAGTGGAGGGTACAGTGGTGGTGGGGACATTGGTGAGGGCGGTGGCGAAGACGGCGGTGGGACAATGGGACAGAGGTACAGTGGGGACAGTGGTGGGGACAGTGGTGGGAACAGTGGGACAGCTCAGTGGGACAGCGGCGGGGACAGTGGGACAGTAGGGACAGTGGGACAGTGGTTAGGGCCGTGGAGAAAGTGGGGAGAGTGGAACCGTGGTGGGAACAGTGGTGGGGACAGCGGGTACAGTGCGACAGTGGTGGAGGCACTGGTGGGGACAGTGGGGACGGTGGTGGGAACAGTGGGGACAGTGGTGGTGAGGACAGTGGTGTGGGGACAGCAGTGGGGGATGTGGTGCGGACGGTTGTAGGGACCCGGGAATCGTTTGCCGGCGGTGAACGTGGGGGGGGAGGGGTTCGAACCGGTAGTGACCCCCCCCGCTCGTTTTCGAGGAGGGGGTTCGAACCGATAGTGACCCCCCGCCAGTTTTCGGAGGGGGGGGGGGTTACCTGTGTGACACCTCCCGGTTTTTTGGAGGGGGGGCAGGGGGGAGGGTCGCACCAGAAGTACCCCCCCCGCGGTTTCTAGAAGGGGGGGGGTGTCGAACCGGTGGTGACCCCCCACCGGTTTTCTGGAGGGGAAGGGAGGAGGGGTTCGAACCGGTAGTGACCCCCCTCCTCAGGTTTCAGGGGGGGGGTTCGACCCGATAGTGACCCCCCCCGTTTTACCAGAGGGGGGGGGGTTCTCGGAAGGTAGTGACCCCTCCGGTTTCCGAGGGGGAGGGAGGGGGGAGGGGGAGGGGGGATTTTGTGGGGGTAAAGGGGGGGGTCCCAGCAGGAGGGGGGGGGGGGGGGGATTTTCGGGGAGGGGGGGGACCTCCGGGATCCGGAGGAGGAGGGGAGGAAATTTTCCACAGTAAAGCGGCGGTGGATCACGCTTTCTCCAATATTAAGATTGGGGGGAAGGGGAACGAGCATTGAGTATAGGTGCCAACGCGCAGCAAAAGTGGTGCAACAGTTTGTTGATGTACGGTACGTCCACGTCCTGTTTTTACGCGCCAATGCCCGTTTGATATGAAGTCGGCGAAGTCACATCACTTCGCCTTGTCTACTCCCTGTCTGCTGTCTCCGCCTGGACCCTTTTCTGCCTGCCCGCCCGCCCCGCCGGCCCTGGCCTCCCGCCTGGGCTCAGCCACGCGCCGAGAGGGGTGCGGGGAGGGGGGAGGGCTTCTAAGAAGCACTCCTGCTTCTTAGAAGGCGCGGGCCTTATCCATAGATGTAAGGCCGGCGCCTTCTAAGAAGCAGTCTCCTTCTAAGAAGCCCCCCCTCCCTCCACCTCCTTGTGCGCTCCGCCAATGGGCGTTCGTCGTCGTCTGTGTGATTCTCCCCTCTTCGTCCCCTTCCGCCGAGCAGCACAGCCTGCCCGGGACCAGCGTGACGGCATGTTTGTTTCGGTTTTTGGGCGCCAGGACCGTCCTGGGCCCAGGGCAGGCCGCCCAGGATCTTGGTGTTGAGGGTTTCTCCGAAGGGCTTAGGCGACCCGCCTTCCTCCTCCTCTTCCTCCTCCTCCCTCCTCCTCCTCCTCCTCCTCCTCCTCCTCCTCCCCCTCCTCCCTCCTCTCCTCCTCCTCCCCTCCTCCTACCTCCTCCTCCTCCTCCTCCTCCTCCTCCTCCTCCTCCCCCTCCCCCTCCTCCTCCATCTCCTCCTCCCCCTCCCCCTCCCCCTCCTCCACCTCCTCCTCCTCCTCCTCCTCCTCCTCGGGTCGCCTACGGCCCCGGGGGAAACTGTGCATCTTGATGTTGGCACAAGAATATCAACATGATACGGTACATCGACAAAATGTTGCACCACCTGGTGCCCAAGACAGCGGACACCGTTTTAAAATAAACGCTTACGTCTGAGCCTCCCCCCACCCCCATCTAAAATTGGCTGCGGTCCGGGGTCGCCGAAACAGGTCGGTGGTGCAACATTCTGTCGATCGCCGGGGAAATTTCAGACTAGCTCCTTCTCGCATGCCCCTGATATTTGATGGGGGTGGGGGGGAGGCGGGGTGTTGAAGTACACATTTCAGAGCTCGACGTACGGTATCCTGGGTAACTGCAGTGGGGGCCCATGCCAAAAATACCCTGCTTGCCTCCAGGGTGCCCTGGGTATCTTGGGTTTCGATGGTTTTGCGATGGAAAGCGTGACGTTCCAACACCAACAATCAGTGGACGCCCTGGGGTCTCAGGGTTGGGTATCTCGTGGAAGATTTCTCGTGGTCGAGCTTCTGCTGCATGGAAGCCTCCGCCTGGATGCTCAGACCCTCTGAGGTGTCATAGGGGATCCTGGTCGTCGCTGCTGGCGGCGCAGCGGCCTCTGGGGGCTCCAGCGGGTCTCGGATGCTGGCCAGGTTTCGGGCAGGGAGTCGCGGACGGCGGAGCTCAGGATCGCCGAAGGGGCCAGGAGGAGGGAGGAGCTCCGCGGGAGGAGAGAGGAGGAAGGAGAAGGAAGGAGGAAGGAAGGAGGAAGGAGAAGGAAGGAGAAGGAGGGAGGATATCAGCGGGAGGATATCAGCGGGAGGAGGAAGGAAAAGGAAGTAGAAAGGAGCAAGGAGGGGGAGGGGGACTTGGGAAGTGAAAGGCAGACGCGTCAGAGAGCAGCCAAGCGGCAGCTGAAGGTGCCGCTCTGCTCTCTTTTGGCCACAGGTTGGCGGCCGTTTTCTGCCAGACTATGCTTCCCAGGTTGCTGCTGCCCTGCCGGGGGCCCAACCCTTCTTGCTCGTCGTCTTCTGCCTCCCCCTCCGAGCCCCAGTCGTCGTCTGCTCGGTTTAGCTAGAGGGGGGGGGGCTCCCTCAAATACCCGGTGTCAACGTCACTCTCTTGCAGGACGTGGCGATGCAGTCCCAGCCCATGCCCGCCGCGAGCTACGGGAATGGCGAGCAGCGAGCTCAGCGTCCGCGAGCGCAGCGCTCGCCGCCCTCTGGGAGGGGGGGGGGCGGGGAGAGGGGGGCGCAGGGCAGGCGAGCGGGGAGCCGTCGCGCATCGCCCTCGCCTCAAGGGGAAGCCCCCCGTTGAGATTGGTGGTGCCCACTTTCAACACCTGCCGCGCCCGCAGCGGCAGGGCAGGGAAGGGTTGCATCCTTTGGATTCGTTCGCCCTGAGCAGCAGTAGCAGCCGTCGCGCTGCGAAGGATCTCGGCTGGGCGTGACTGCAGGTTCTCGCTCGCCTCCCCCTGCGCCAGTTGGTCTCCACTAACCGATCCTTATTAAAGAATAATAATAAGACGAATAATAATACTACCACTAATAAATGTAACAATTTGAACAAGAAGAACAATAATAATAAGAAGAAGAATAATTATCCTAGTGCGAACCTACCTAGGAGTTGGAGCCTCTAGGAAAGCAACATTCATAGGAGCGGTAAACGCCGTCCTCCTCCTTCTCCTCATCGTCGTAGTTGTAGCAGTAGCAAGAAGTAGTAGTAGTAGTAGTAGTAGTAGTCGTCGTCGTCGTCGTCGTCGTCGTCGTCGTCGTCGTCGTCGTCGTCGTCGTCGTCGTCGTCGTCGTCGTCGTCGTAGTAGTAGTAATTTAGTAGTAGTAGTAGTAGTAAGTAGTAGTAGTAGTAGTAGTAGTAGTAGTTAGTTTAGTAGTAGTAGTAGTAGTTGTCGTCGTCGTCGTCGTGTCGTCGTCGTCGCGTCGTCGTCGTTTCGTCGTTCGTCGTTAGTAGTAGTAGTAGTAGTAGTAGTAGTATTAGAAGCATAGAAGTATAGCAGTTAGCAGTAGTAGTAGCAGTAGCAGTAGCAGTAGCAGTAGCAGTAGCAGTAGAGCATATTATTAGTATTAATAGTAGTAGTAGTAGTAGTAGTTAGTAGTAGTAGTAGTAGTAGTAGTAGTAGTAGTAGTAGTAGTAGTAAAAGTAGTAGTAGTAGTAGTAGTAGTAGTAGTAGTAGTAGTAGTAGTAGTAGTAGTAGTAGTAGTAGTATGAGCGCCAGAACCGCGCACACACACGCACATGCATGGAACATACGTGCGCACACACACATAAGTACATATGTATATATATATATATAGCAGCAATAGTGGATGCTGTGCTGCGCTATGCTATGCTATGCTCTGCTATGCTGTGCTATGCTATGCTATGCTATGTTATGCTGCGCAATGCTATGCTGAGCTAGGCTAGGCTAGGCTAGGCTGTGCTATGCTATGCCATGCTATGCTATGCTGCGCTATGCTATGCTGCACTATGATATGCTATGCTATGCTATGCTATGCTATGCTATGCTTTTGCTTTGCCTTCGCTTTTGCCTTCACTTTTGCCTTTGCTGTTGCTTTTGCTTGGCACCCAGGGAGTACAACTGGGGGAACCGCGCGTTTGCTTTTACCTTTGCTGTTGCTTTTGCTTGGCTCCCAGGGGACTGGGGGAACCGCCCGGGGCGCGTTCCATTGCCCGGCCCTTTAAGCCAAGCGAGTAAGAACCCTTCTAGGCAGAGCTTAGGTAGGGAATAAGAATAATTATCCCAGTGCGACCCTACCTAGGAGTTGGAACCCCTAGGAAAGCAGCATTAGTAGTAACAGCAACGCTAAGCTAAAGCTAAGCTAAAGCTAAGCTAAAGCTAAGCTAAAGCTAAGCCACAGCTAAGCTAAAGCTAAGCTAAAGCTAAGCTAAAGCTGAGCAACAGCTAAGCTAAAGCTAAGCTACAGCTAAACTAAATATAAGCTAAAGATAAGCTAAAGCTAAGCTAAAGCTAAGCTAAAGCTAAGCTAAAGCTAAGCTAAAGTTAAGCTACAGCTAAGCTCAAGCTAAGCTAAAGCTAAGCTAAAGCTAAAGCTAAAGCTAAAGCTCCCAGGGGACTGGGGGGAACCGCTCCCAGGGGACTGGGGGAACCGCCCGGGGCGTGTTCCACTGCCCGGCCCCTTTAAGCTAAGAGAGTAAGAACCCTTCTAGGCAGAGCCTAGGTAGGGAATATATGAAGTAACATTTCTTTGTGTTGTCTTCGTTGATTTTGCTATGCTATGCTATGCCGCGCTATGCTATGCTATGGTATGGTATGCTATGCTATGCTGCGCTATGCTTTGCTATGCTAGGCTATGTTATGATATGCTATGCTGCGCTATGATTTGCTATGCAATGCGATGCTATAAAATGCTATGCTATGCTATGATGCGCTGTGCTATGCTAATCTATGATATGCTAAGCTATGCTAAACTATGCTCTGCAATACTGTGCTATGTTATGCTGTGCTATGCCATGCTATGCTACGCTAAGCTAAGCTACATTAGGCTAAGCGAAGCTCAGCTAAGCTAAGCTAAGGTAAGCCAAGCTAAGCTAAGCTAAGCCGAGCTAAGCTAAGCCAAGCTAAGCTAAGACGAGATAAGCTAAGCCAAGCTAAGGGGGCGCTATGCTAAGCTATGCTAAGCTATGCTATGCAATACTGTGCTATGCTATGCTGTGCTATGCTATGTCATGCTATGCTATGCTACGCTAAGTTAAGCTACATTAGGCTAAGCTAAGCTAGGCTAAGCTAAGCTAAGCTAAGCTAAGGTAAGCCAAGGTAAGCTAAGCTAAGCCAAGCTAAGCCAAGCTAAGCTAAGACGAGATAAGCTAAGCCAAGCTAAGGGGGCGCGACTGGGGGAACCGCGGGGCGGGGACTGGGGGAACCGCCCGGGGCGTGTTACACTGCCCGGCCCCTTTAAGCTAGAGAGTAAGAACCCTTCTAGGCAGAGCCTAGGTAGGGAACAAGAAGACGAAGAAGAAGACGAAGAAGAAGAAGATGCGTGTGCCGCGTAAAAGAGGGCTCTTCCCGGCTACCTCTGTCCCCTCCATGCGACCTACCCCGCGTTCGAGGTTTGCCCGAGCAGGTGTAGTGGGAGCGGCGGGTGCGTCAAGTTTTGAATGAAGAAAGCGGCCCCCTCGCGTCCTCGCGTATTCGAACGCATTCGGAGTGCTTGATGCAGCCCGATCTTACGAACGGTCTGCAGCGGAGTGCCCGAATGTGGACCACCGTGGTCATCGTGCCAGGCGCCAAGACGTATTCGGAGTTGTTGCGCGAGACGACTTCCACGGTCTCCAGCAGCACGACGCAGCTGTTCGAGGTGGACCGTGCCAGCAACATGGGCGAGTGGCACCAGTTCGCCGCCCTGCGGCCAAGCTCGAGCTGCTCGACGGCGGCGGCGGCCGATTGGGTCCAACCTCCGTGATCCTTTCGGCGGCGCCGCAAAGGGTGGCATCAGGGCCGAGCTCACGACCACACTGGTGTGCGCCGCCCTCCTCACCTGCCCCAGGTGGGCCAAAGCGCTGCTCGAGCGGCGCGGCGGCGGCGGCCGACCGGGTTAGCCTTCGTGCTTCTTTCGGCAGCACCACGGTGAATGGCATCAGGGTCGAGGGCACGGCCACGCTGGTGCGCGCCGCCCCCCCTGCCTGCCCCCTCCCGGATCCACTTCGATCCGAGTGATCCGGTTCGGCATCGGCTCTGGGCGCCCCGATTCGATTCGATTCCGACTCCGAGCCGAGGCGGTCCGATTCCATATACGCTCCGATCCGATCCGATGTCGCCGATCCCCAGGGGAATGTGGAAAGTGGAGGGGGGGAGACGGAAATCCAGATAATGTGAAAGGTAGGGGGATTCCTGGAACTCGCGTCTATCTTGAACAGACGTTTGTAGCAACGATGTCTAACATCCTGTGGTCCCTTCCTGATGAAGCATCCTAACCAAACATCGTGCTTGTTTGTGTGCCCCTGGGCCCCCTCGTCGACTGATCCCCCCTGGAGGCACGGCCTCCGCTCCAGAGAGCCCGGCCCCCCCTGGCGAGGGGAGCAGCCGGCGCGTGCGGGGACGGCCGGCGCGAGCGGGGACGGCACGAGCTGGGAGGCACGGCCTCCACAGGCCGCGGCCTCCGCTCCAGAGGCCGTGGTCCCCTGGGGAGGGGAGGACGGCGAGGAGGAGGAGGAGGAGGAGGAGGAGGAGGAGTACGAGGACGAGGAGGAGGAGGAGGAGGAGGAGGGGGAGGAGAAGGGGAAGCAGGAGGGGGGTGGAGGAGGAGGACGACAAGAGTTTCAGGGATAGAGGGAGGTTCATTTTCAAAATGTTGTTATCGCCGTAAGCGCCGTGCACATTCGTTTTCAGAGCTTGCATCAGTCCCAAGGATTATCATGGTTGTCGTATGGTGTTTTGGCACGATGTCGGATTGTCAGGGCGCGGTGTTGAAGTACCAGGATTGGTGTTCTGGCACGATTCAGAATCGTCAAGACGCAACAGTAACGATGATGCGGCGTTGACGTCCCAGGAATGATGTTCTGCCACAGCTCCGGATTTGCAAACACTTGTCTTCCAACAGGGTAGTTCCTTCAGTGTAAATGAATCCTTGTCTGGGGAGCTTGGCGGGAGGGTTTATTTCTCCTCCTTTGCCTCCCTCCCCTCCCCCTCCTCCTCCTCCTCCTCCTCCTCCTCCTCCTCCTCCTTCCCCGTGCGTCTGCGTCTTCCCATCCTCCGCTGGCGACTCGGGTGCACCGTACCGCGTTGGCGTCTTCCGAGGCGTCGTCGATCCTCGGCCCAGGGATTGTACGTGCATATAGTTTTTGGCCTTCGAGGCCGAACACATATGCTCCGTACCGGGCTGGAGTGGGGCTTGAAGGGAGTCGACACTTGGTACAGTGCATGGGCCCCATTGTCGTGCCTCCACCCTGACTCTGGATCCGCCCTACTCTGGGCGATTTCGCAAGAAGGGCGGAAAGGTTCGCCCTACCTTTCGAGCTACTTTGATGTCGACTGCCGCCCTCCTTTGTCGTCGCTGTCTCCGCCACACCTCTGCGGAAACAGCCGCCTCGTGTTCCCGAGGCGGAAATCTCCGCCCGACTTGTTCGCATCCTTCGGGGTGCACTCCTTGGTGCGTTCCGGTGCGGAGTCAGGGCTCCCCTTGAAGGCGGTCAGGGATCTGAATTGGTTGGGACTCCAGAGAATCGGTCGGGAGGGAGGATGGGGCCAAACTGGTTCAAAATCGGTCCCAACCCCTCCTGGGGTCCGTCTGGTGTAGTTTTTCACCCCAGATCCGTTTGTGGCGGCCCCGGGGCCCGAAAACGGCCACAGTAGTGGGCCAAGAAAGGTAAAAATTCTGGAGCCTAGAGCCTCGAACCTGCCCGCCCTCCCTGCTCGCCGGCATGATTGGTTGGGCCGGCTCAGACCCCCAGGTGGCTCCAGGGCTACCCTGCCTTCCTCGGGCCGGCCGGTCGGGTGCTGCCAGAAGTGCCCCTGGCCCAAGGTTCACCGAGCGCGTTCCACTACTCGCAAAGTACCTACTCGCAAACGTCAGAAGAAAATTATCCTGGCGAAGGACCCAACCATATGAAGTTGTGGGTACCGCAATTGTGAATATCTTCTTCGGTGGAGCTCCCTATGGGCCTATGGGGCTACGAAGCGCTGCCCTGGGTGGGGGAGACGCATGTGGACACCGCCACTGGGGCCTTAGGTGGAGCTCCCTATGAGACCACGAAGCGCTGTGTTGGGTGGGGAACGCATGTGGACACCTCCACTGCGACCTTCGGTGGAGCTCTCTATGGGGCCACGAAACGCTGTCCTGGGTGGGGGAACCGCATGCGGGCACCGTCACTGGGCCCTTCGGTGGAGCTCCCTATGGGGCCACGAAACGCTGCCCTGGGTGGGGGAACCGCATGCGGGCACCCCCACTGGGGCCTTCGGTGGAGCTCCCTATGGGGCTACGAAGCGCTGCCCTGGGCGGGGGAACCGCATGCGGGCACCCCCACTGGGGCCTACGGTGGAGCTCCCTATGGGGCTACGAAACGCTGCCCTGGGTGGGGGAACCGCATGGGCACCCCCACTGGGGCTACGTGGAGCTCCCTATGGGAACCGCATGCGGGCACCCCCACTGGGCCTTCGGTGGAGCTCCCTATGGGGCTACGAAACGCTGCCCTGGGTGGGGGAACCGCATGCGGGCACCTGGGTGGGGGAACCGCATGCGGGCACCCCCACTGGGACCGTCGGTGGAGCTCCCTATGGGGCTACGAGACGCTGCCCTGGGCGGGGGAACCGCATGCAGGCACCCCCACTGGGGCCTTCGGTGGAGCTCCCCATGTGTCCACGAAACGCTGCCCTGGGTGGGGGAACCGCATGCGGGCCCCCCCACTGGGGCCTTCGGTGGAGCTCCCTATGAGGCTACGAAGCGCTGCCCTGGGTGGGGGAACCGCATGCGGGCACCCCCACTGGGGCCTTCGGTGGAGCTCCCTATGGGGCCACGAAACGCTGTCCTGGGTATGGGGAGACGCATGCGCATGCGAACACCCCCACTGGGGCCTTCGGTGGAGCTCCCTATGGGGCTACGAAACGCTGCCTTGGGTGGGGGAACTGCATGCGGGCACCCCCACTGGGGCCTTAGGTGGAGCTCCCTATGGGGCCACGAAGCGCCGCCTTGGGTGGGCGAACCGCATGCGGGCACCCCCACTGGGGCCTTCGGTGGAGCTCCCCATGGGGCTACGAAACGTTGCCCTGGGTGGGCGAACCGCATGCGGGCACCCCCACTGGGGCCTTCGGCGGAACTCCCTATGGGGCTACGAAGCGCTGCCCTGGGTGGGGGAACCGCATGCGGGCACCCCCGCCGGGGCTTACGGTGGAGCTCCCTATGGGGCCACGGAGGAGGGGGGGTGGGGAGGAGGGGGGAGGAGGAGGAGAGGAAGGAAGGAAGGAAGGAACGCGGGGCGCTGTCACTTCAAAACGAGGACCCAAGACCACAGGATGGTTGGGGAAAAACACATTCGCTTCGATGTAATACATCGTAGTTAAATCCCCCACGGCGGATCCAGGCCATGTGCGACTAGTCACGAGGCCCAGGCGCGGGCCTTGCATCTACAGACAATGCCCGCGCCTTCTAAGAAGCAGGGGTGCTTCTAAGAAGCATTCCCCCCCTCCCCCATACTCCTTATGATTGAGCGCCGCCAAGAGTGCCCCTGGCCCACCCAAGGTGCCCCTGGCCCAAGGTCCCCCCTCCCCCTACCCCTTTTGCGCGCCGCCAGAGGTGCCCCTGGCCCAAGGCACACTCCCCCTCTGCGCGTGGCCGACACCTTCAGCAGCAACCCTCGAGACAGGGGGATGGCGGAGCGCGGCGCCGGCGCGGAGGTGAGGCCCGGCGCGAGCGAGGGCGGCCGCCCGAGGCCCCGTGTCCCCCTGGACGTCCGGGCGTACGCGTCCGAGTGGCAGGGCCAGCCGCCCACCTCCAGCTTCAACCTCTGAGCGGGGCCAGGGGGCGCCGAGGGAGGAGGACACAGGGAAACAAGGGATGGCATAAGCATGAAGACTCGGAGGTCCGCGCGGATTTCTCGGATCCGCGCTGGACCTGGAGGGTTTCTCCGAAGGGCTGAGGCGACCCGTCCTCCTCCTCCTCCTCCTCCTTCTCCTCCTCGTCCAGCTTCAACCTCTGAGCGGAGCCGGGGGAGCCGAAAGAGGAGAACGGGAGAGGGGCCACGATGGCAACGATCCACGATAACAGCGATAAGAACGATCTGATCGATCACAGCGATCGGCGCTGGACCTGGAGGGTTTCTCCGAAGGGCTTAGGCGACCCGTCCTCCTCCTCCTCCTCCTCCTCCTCCTCCTCCTCCTCCTCGGCCTCCTCCTCCTCCTCC
>CAUYUJ010014667.1:0-30000 GCA_963575745.1 Prorocentrum cordatum
GGGGAGGAGGAGGAGGAGGAGGAGGAGGAAAAGGAGGAGGAGGAGGAGGAGGAGGAAAAGGAGGGGGAGGAGGAAAAGGAGGAGGAGGATTGTTGTAAGCCTAAAGAGGCAGAACAAAACCGCGGCGCTCAACTAAGCGCGGGCCAACGTGCTCTGGCCAACGGCCAAAGTGGCCAAACGGCCAACGCCCACGGCACACGCGCAAACAGAGGGAATCACGGACACGAGTTGGGACCTGACCTCTGGCTTCCTTTCCCTGACTAGCTCCCAATAGCGCCAGAAACGCTGTACCTCAGGGAGGACATCAAAACAAAAAGAGCAAGCCAACGACCGCCCTACACCCCGCGCCAAATTGGCGCATGGGGGTTCGGGATCGGCGCCCAAGGGGCAATGCACGGAACGTTGCCCAGCGCCCGCGCCCCCGCGAACACGACGACAACATGCTCGCGGCAAAGAGCACTGCAACCAAGAAACTGCAGGCGGGAAGCCGCGGGCCCCACCTCCGTGATCGTCAACGGCGGTACACCTCAGACCAGGAGGTGCCGCTGGGGTCTCCCCGCGCCCGGGCCGCGCCTCTTGGCCGAAAGGGCAGAGCACTAAAAGCCCTGGCCTGACAGCTGCAACGGCGACAGCGGAGGCAGCAAGGCGGGGAGGGGGGGGGGGAAAGGCCACTCTCCGGCCCAGGAGCGAAAACGACGTCCACCCCGGAATGCCCAAAGAGGAAAAGGGCGACGGATACGACGACGAAACGAAACACGAATGATGACAACGAACGACCACGAACCTCCCAGAGGGAAGTACCACCCTCCGCCCGCAACATCATCGGACCGTGACATCATCGGACCCACACCGCATTCACGCGGTGCCACATGGAGCCCAGGCTGCACCGCTTATCCTCGGTGGCGAGGCATTTGAAACTTGCTTCGGCCTGACGGCAAGGAGGAGGAGGAGGAGCAGGAGGACAAAGAGGAAGAAAAGAGAGAGAGGGAGCAGGGGGACACGGAACGAGAAGCAGCGAGAGACAACGCGGAGGACGAGTGGGAGAAGAGGATGGAGGCGGAGGAACGAGGGGGGCGGTGGGACGACGGAGGAGGAGGTGGAGAGGAACGAGAGAAACGCGGAGGCCTGCGTGGCGTGGTTGTGCCAGTACGGACGCCCTTGTGGCGGCCGTATCAGCTCCCAGTCCTGCGGCTGCGCATCGGGGAGGCGCCGCGGGGCCGCTGGTAACGCGGGCGCGCGCACTGCGCGTCCGCCCGCCGCCGTCGCGGTCGCGAAGGTCGTCATCGGGTCTGCTCCCTCCTCCCTCCTCCCTCCTCCCCTCCTCCTCCTCCTCCTCCTCCTCCTCCTCCTCCCTTTCCCCTCGTCCTCTCGGGTCGCCGGTGATGGGGGGGTCAAAGAAATTGGTCAAATGGGGGGTCTGTGCACGTATCCCAAACGGAGCAATCGGAAACGGAGGCCCTGCTCGCAGTGTGTGCGACGCTCGGTATGCCCGCAGAAAGCACGAGGCGCAACTGCTGATGTCGCCAGAGATTTGCGGTCTGCGCTACGCACGAACGCCACCTGGTCAGACATTTGGATGCGCGAAACTTGCTGGCGGCCAGAAGTGGCAACGCATGCCAGTGTCCCAAAAATGCCCCTAAACTGCCCCCAGTGGGTCAAACAGTGGCTAGGAAGTGTCCTCAAAGGGGCACAATGCTGCATTGCACGGAACTAACGATACCGAAAGCGTGCATCCACTTTCTGCTGCGCGCAGCAGCCGCGCGCGCGGCCCTCGTACCGCCGCGTAACCCCTCGGGTCGGGGCTGGTCAGAGAAGAGCTCTCTGACATAGAACTCACCGCGGCGCAGCAAAAGGCGGGCCCAATGGCGGCGCCGAGGATTAACAAAAAGGTGCAGTGCAACACAGGACCCCTTAAGTGTCCAAAAAGGGTGTTTTCTTGACCCCCCATTTGCGTGACCCCCCCATCACCGGCGACCCGATCCTCCCCGAGATCCAGGCGTCTCAGCTTTTTGGCACTGGGCGTGTGCGCTTGCTGTCACGCCCCGAAACCATCACAGATCGATCAGGCTCGATCACAAGGGGTTATGAGGGGAGGGGGGAAGGTTTTCTAGAAGGCGGCCGCTTCTTAGAAGGCGCTGGCTCTACATCTAGAGACAAGGCCCGCGCCTTGTACGAAGCAGGGGTGTATCTAGAAAGCTTTCCCCCCCTACCACCCTCCCTCTACGCGTGGCAAAAAATATGCCGAAGAAAGAGGGGGGTCTGGTCGTGATTGTCTGCGATGTTGTATCTTTGTTCGCCACCTCGGGTCTCAGGGATGAGGGCAGGAACGCGCCTTGCCCCAACCGCGCCCTGTACGGCCTCCGACTGGTATCTTATGTTGCATCCTCGGGGGACCTTGTCTGTCCCGTCTCGGCCTCCGCGTCGAATCCGTGTCGTCCATGTCGGACTCGTCGGATCCGTGTCGAAACCGAAGCGAATCCGCGTCGAATCCATGCCAAATCCGCGTCAAATCCTCATCGAGCCCGCGTCGGGCACAAGAAAATACACCAATGTTGAGGTCAGACGAGGTCCCCCCAAGATGCGACGTAAAATGTCGTCCTTCTTCCACGGGGGAAACGGGTTCGGAGGGAAACGGGCCCTGGACCCTGGGGCCTTCCCCAAGACGAGATCTTCATCCCGCGTCGTTGTGTGACACTCCCGGGGCCTGTGGGGGATCCCGAGAGACCGAAAACGGAGAAACACCTAATGGCGACCCCCTCCCCCCTAAGACCCGTTTCCCCATTGGCGACCCCTCCTCCCTAAGACAAGGCTCCATGGCCCGTTTCCCCCATGGCGACCCCCCCCTCCCCCCTCCTGACCCGTTTCCCGCATGGTGACCCCCCCTCCCTAAGACTACGTCAGGACGAGGATCAAATCGAGTGATGACAAATAGAGAGCCTCTGGGATCCAGCGGCTCTGGAGGATGTCTCGGGCGCCGCGGCCTTCTCAGCGCGATCCGGGACGCCCTAAGAGCGTTACGGAACGCTCCAGAACGGATGTTGTTCCTCGTCCCGCCGACTCCCTCGCCGCTTGCGTCGCCGTCGACGTCGCCGTCGTTGTCCAGGTCCTCGCCCTCGTCCTCGTCGTCCTAGTCGTCGTCGTCGTCGCCGTCGTCGACCTCGTCGTCCTCGTCGTCCTCGTCCTCATCGTCGTCGTCGTCGTCGTCGTCCCCAGGCGACCCCCTTCGATGGGTCCTCGTTCACCCGGACGCGGTCGATCAGCGGCGCATCGGCCTCCCGGGGCCCAGAACCGCCGCCACCCAGCAGGCCCCCGAGGTAGCTCGCGGCGGCGCCTCTTGCGGGGGGGGCAGGCCGTCTGCGCTATATATCGTCGCTGGCAGCGGTCGCGTCGTCGCCGCCGCCGTCGTCGTCGTCGTCCTCGTCGTCATCGTTGTCGTCGTCGGCGCCGCCGTCGCCGCCGACGTCGTCGTCGTCGGCGTCATCGCCGTTGTCGTCGTCGTCTGCGCTAGGCCTCGAGGGCAAAGCCAAGAGAGGGGTCGAGGGTTACGGGGCCCGCGCATATCGGAAGCAAAGAGATAGTGGGACTGGCTCGTCGTCTTGTTCGCAGACTCCTTCCTCTCTCCCCCTCGCCACCCTCCTGTTCTCTCCAACCCCCTCCTCCCTCCTTCCTCCTCCTCCTCCTCCGTCCTTCCTGTTTCCTCACGTCATCCATCTCTCTTCCTTGCGAATACCCCCTCCTGGCACCACCAGGCGTGTCGGCAGGACAGGACGTGCTGAGGGAGAGACTTCATCACGACTGCAGATATCATTAAACTTGCGATCTCCAGCTTTTGCAAGAAAAGAGAACGTGTCGCTTTCCAAATACGTCTCGCCTCGGCGCCGCGCACACACGTGATATCTGAAAGCTTGCAGTCGTTGGGCGATTCGGGGGCGGGTGGTTCTCGGGATGTGCCTCTCGCCTCACCGTCATGTCCTCCAGAGGTAATTTCTTGGCATTGGAGAACATTGAGTCATGATGACGAGCTGGTTTCGAAGTTACCCTCTACCGGCCCCTGCCTGGAGGTTCGGAGGAATCCTACAAGCCCTTTGGGCTAAGTTGGTCTAGCGAGTTCTTTCTTGCCTCTACCCAAACCCTTTCTTTTCTGGGAGATGTACACCTGCCCCCCCCCCGCTTCCCTGAGGCTTTGTTTGAGGGGTCGCGATTGGTCAGGGCGCCCAAGCTGGCCCAAGACGGCTCCAAGAGGGCGTCCGATGCTCCAACATGGCCTCCAAGGCGGCTCAAGAGGGCCGACGATGGTTCAAGATAGCTTTTCCTACACACGTCCCAAAAACCCAACAAAAGCTACAAAACACACAACGGTTCCAAGTACTCTCGAAGCCCCAACAGGAGACCCTTAGACACCCAACTCCTTCATACACCTAAGGAACATCAATGATTGTTGACTTCGTGCCTTTTCGCACCCGATGCGCTCTTGAGGCCTCAAGATGGCCCCAAGAAAGCCCAAGAGTCCCAAGATGGGCCCCAAGAGGCCCCCCAGACGAACCCAAGAGCGCCCAAGAGTGGCCCAAGAGCGCCCCAAGAGGGCTCCAAGAGGCAACGCTGCTGGACCCAGGGGTCGAGGCAAATTGCCCCCTCCCCCCTCTCCCCCTTGACCTCCAAGATGGCCCCCAAAGGCCCTCCAGGGCTCCAAAGGGGCCCCAAGAGAGTCCGGAGAGGGCCCAGAAAGGGCGCCAAGACCGCCCAAAAGAGTCCCAATAGGACCCCAAGACCCCCCAAATCAGCCCACAAGAGGACTCCAAGATGGAATCTTGAGGGCTCTGTCTTTGACTTCGTTGCCCTCCCCCTCCTCCTGCTCCTCCTCCTCCTCCTCCTGCTCCTCCTGCTCCTCCTTCTCCTCCTGAAACAAAGGGGCCCCAAGGGAAATTGGTCCACAAGTTCGGACCGGGAAAGCTCGGGGACTTCTGAAACCCGGCGGTTCTTCTCCTCCTCCTTCTCCTCTTCCTCCTCCTCCTTCTCCTCACCCTCCCCCTGCTCCTCCTCCTTCTCCTCCTCCTCATCCTGCTCCTCCTCCTCCTTCTCCTCACCCTCCCCCTCCTCCTCCTCCTCCCCCTCCTCCTCCTCCTCCTCCTCCTCCGCCTCACCACCATCATCATCATCATCATCATCATCATCATCATCATCAGCATCATCATCATCACCATCATCATCACCATCATCATCATCAGCATCATCAGCATCATCGTCATCATCATCACCATCATCATCATCCTCATCCTCAACATCACCATCACCATCACCATCACCATCACCATCATCATCATCATCATCATCATCATCATCATCATCAGCATCATCATCATCACCACCGTCACGATCATCATCATCACCATCATCGTCATCATCACCATCATCATTTTCATCATCATAATCATAATCATAATCATAATCATAATCATCATCATCATCATCATCATCAGCATCATCATCATCATCATCCTTGTTTGACATGAGGGCTCCTGGGGGCGGGCATCGCGACCGCTCACCACCTAGCCGAACAAAAACACACAGCTCGTTCAATCCTCCACCCTCGCGCTGGAGGATGCGACGAGCTGCCTGCAGCGGGCGGGCGTGGTGAGTTGGCCCGCCCGCGCGGGCGAGCGCGGCCCCGAGGCCGAACACTGGACCCGAAAAGCACTAATCCGAGCCACTCCGCCTCCTCCGCAAGGGCAGAGGAGCGGAGGGGGGGGGTCGGGGCAACGGTCGAAGTGGACTGGCTGAGACCATGTCTCGCGTCGCCTGCCTGGCGGAAGCCCTCGGCCCGTATTCCAGGGCTGGCTGCGCGTCACCGGCACCGCCAGGCAGGACGACAGAAAGAGAGTTCCCCGTGCCCCGCCCACCTCGCGAAGAAAAGGGGCGGTCCCCCTGCGCAACTGTCGCCGCAGAGGGAGCATTACCTCCAGCGCTCCACGGTCGTGCAGCAGGGGGACGCCAAACGGCGCGCAGTAGTGGCAAGGACGGCCACTGGGACCCCAAGTTCGACCCACTGCGAGCGTCAGGCTACCGCGTCGTGCAAGGGGTGGGGACTGGGCCACGGTCGAGGTGGACTGGCTAAACTGATCCACCCCCGTGCCGAGCCCACCCGCAAAGAGGGGTGCCCCCCCTGTGCCACCGTTTCCGCAGAGGGAGCATTACCTCCAGCGCTCCACGGTCGTGCAACAGGGGGACGCCGAACGGCGCGCAGTAGTGGCAAGGACGGCCTCTGGGACCCCAGGTCGAACCAACTGCGAGCGCCAGGCAATCGCGGCAAAGACATATGGGAATGGGAGTCGGGGCGACGGTCGGGATGGACTGGCTGCGACCAAGCCCCAGCGCTACCTCCGTGGAGGTGCCGCTTTCGGCAGCCAGCGCTACCTCCTTGGAGGTGCCGCCTTTGGCCCGATACACTCATCTGCCTGGCGTAACCCCTCGGCCCGAGTTCCAGGGCTGGCTGCGCGTCGCCAGCACCGCCGAGCAAGACGTCAAAAACGAGAGAGACCTCCGCGCCCGGTCCAACCCTCTTGGAAGGGCGGCCCCCCTGTGCAACCGTCGCCGCATGGGGGGGGGTCCTTCCTCCGGCGCCCCGCGGCCGTGCAACGGGGTGACGCCGACAAATAAAGATAATTCAGGTAAATTATTCATAATACATCACGTAACTGGAGAACAACATACTTTTCATAACAATATTATAACATGTTGCAGGTTTGTCCCTTGCGTGGGTTCCGACGAGTCCCTAGCCTTCCCCCCGAACTGACCTTCCGTCCCGAGACGCCCTCTCGGTCGGCCCCAGGGCTCAAGAGCCGGCCCCCACGAAAGCCGAGCACCGCAGCAGAGGAGGGAAACCCTGAACCTTACACCGACGAGGGGGGCAATCTGGGTCTGGGCTCGGTCGCGGCCCGAGCACTCGAGGGGGATATCCCCAACCGACCCTGGGGAAGCCCACGCCCCTCGTCGGAGGGCGCGTGGAGACCTCGGCACAGCTCACAGTCCGTCCCCGAAGCCCTCCACCGCAGCAGTTCTTCCACCGCTTATCCGACCCCTCTCCCCAACGGGCGCGGCCTGGCCCCCACTGGCCGATCTACCTCCCAGATGGGGATATGGGCCGTTTCTTTCGGTTCGCGAAAGGTACACATCCGAACCACAAGGACAGAAGAACATACATCAAGGACATGGGACCCTCCGGCGGCCAAACTGAGGAACATTCGAGGGTGTCCCCCCCCCAGGACGCACAAGAACATCCCACAAACACGACGGACACATTATAGGGCACCCTCCCCGAACCGACCTCGATCTGAATTACACCTCGGTCCGCCTGTATGCCCAACTTGGGGTGTGAGATGTTGGGGTCTGGATGGGGATGGGGAATAAAAGAAACAAATACATACACATAAACTTTTGGCGCTCCGCGCGGATTTCTTAAATCCGGGCTGGACCCCCCTCCCTGGCGCGCGGAGTGCGCCAAGGGCGGCGCCGGAGGCGCCGCCGGGGGGGCCCAGGCGATCCGAGAAATCCGCGCGGAGCGCCCCCCCCAAAAAAATATGAATGTGGTTTGTTTTCCTCTTTCGGCGGTGGACAACCTCCCTTTAGTAAACCTCCCCTTAGTGAAAACGGCCTGAAACCGAAACCGACGGACCTGGACCCGCAAAAATGACGGCCGCAACGCTCTCTCGCGGGCCGAAAACGGCCAATTCGCTAATCGACATGTCAGGGTAGGAGGTCTATCAACCTCCGACTCTTCGACTAAATGGGGATGGGGATGTTGAGCAGGGACCGACGGTCCCGGCATTCCTATAGTCCTAACACGAAATGTTCTCAGAACCCCAAACTGTTTGAATAACATAAATCAATGTGCTTAGAACATGAGCCCGATGCGCCAAAACAAGAGAATCCCAAACAGACACGATCCAAGAACGTCCCGTGGAAGCCACAAACGGCACTTCGAACATGGTCTGGTAGGGCTAGAGGCGAGCCAGGACGCTTCGCCACTGCTTGGGGATGGGGATGGGATGGGGATGGGGATGGGAGGAGGAGGAGGAGGAGGAGGAGGAGGAGGAGGAGGAGGAGGAGGAGGAGGAGGAGGCGGAGGAGGAGGAGGAGGAGGAGGAGGCGGAGTTAGGCGTTGCCCTAATCGAACGGGGCGCGGCGCCCCCCCACCGCGGCCGCGCGCCCCGCCAGGGCGACCCCGCGCGTCCGCCGCGCGATAAGCGGACCGCCTCGCCCGCAGGGCCTGCCCCCAACGGGGCTGCAGCGGGACTGCCGACGCCAGGCCACGGGCCGTGGCCCGAGGCCACGTGGCCTCCACCAGGCCGAGCCCGCCTGGCACCGCAAGCTGAGAAGGCTACGAGCTGCTGACCGCACGCTCCTTCGAGTACGTGCAGCTGCCGTGCGACTTCGGCAGCATCATTCAGCTATGGGAGGTTGGAAATGTTCGAAGTGTAATACTACTAATGAAAGTTCTTTCTGGTATTGTAAGCAGTGCGGTGGCGCATATCAGCAGAATGGATCAAAGAGAACATCATCGCGTGGAAGTCCAAACAGGATGCTCGGGACTGATCGGCTAGCCGCAAGAGTAAAGAAGGGCCCGTTCGCTAAGTCATCAATGATATTGGCCCGATGCATCCAAATCTTGCAAGAGTTGCCGAATCGTGGATCCCACCGCCGCCGCCAGATGAAAAGGAGAAGGTTAAAGAGTACAAACAAAAGCAGTGGAAAAGGATATGTCAGTTGGCGGAACTAATCATATCTCTCAAGGCCGCTGGCAAGTCAGCCGCCATCGAGACCACGGAAGTTTCAGTTCTGAAGGCAGCCATATTACAACTTCTGCCTCAGGCCGAGCAGCAGAAGTCAATCAGCAAGCGCGCAGAGATACTTAAAGAGAAGATACAAAGAGTTGAGAAGCAGCTGGGTGAGTTGGTCAATGAAAGAGATGATTTGCACAAACAGTTCACGTTGGCCAAAGAGCAGCTCAGTATATTCGATCAGGATCAGCATAGGCATCTCTCTGCCGACATGGACTCGCATATGCAGGTTGATCAAGACAATGTGCCTGTGCGGCCACCACCGCCGCCACCTCGGGCTCCGCAGCGCAGGAGCGCCCAAGGGACCGCGGCTGGTCTGGCCCGCCCCCCACCCCCGCCCCCTCCTCCTGCTGAGGGCCTGGGAAAGGGAAAGACCAATGCACTGTCGCAGATCACCGCCTCGCTGCAGCAAATATTGGATCAGCAGAAATGTCAAGCAGCTCAGATTCACGCACAACAGCAGGAGTCTCATATGCAGGCGATGAAATTGCAATTTCTATTTGCACAGTTTGGCGCGTCGAATGGGCAGACAGAGATTCCTCAGACTCAGGCACCGCCGAGCACACATCAACGAGCTGCCCCAGATCATCAGCCACATCCACAGACGATACCCTCGCAGTCACAGATGCCGACCCCTGTGGCAACATCCGCACCGAGGCCCCCCATGCCAATTCCGTCTCAGTCACAGATGCCAAAGGATGTTGCCGCAGCTGCAGCTCAGCAATGCCCAGTATCGGAGACCTCTGCCACGGACACCTTCGACGCTGGCGATTACTATGCCAAGATGCAAGAGGAGCAGCGTCGCAGGGACCAGCTTGACTTTGATGAAGCCCAAGCAGAGGATGAGCAAAGGCGTATCGAGGAAGAAGCAGAAGGGGCTATTTTGTGATGGTTATCATGCGGGGTGCGATTCCAGTCAGGAGGCGAAGCTGTATAACCAGTGCCAAGTTGATCAGCAAGCGAGGGCAGCAGCACAGTTTGAAGAGGAACAACGCATTATCAACGAGGAAGCTGCCGCCAAGATGGAGGGTGTTCCTCCCCCTCCACCGCCGCCCCCAGGCGCGCAGCCGGTGGCATCTCCTTCTCACTGGTACTCATCCTCGTCATGCGGCATCCCTGGTACATCACAACCCTGTGGCCCCCGTGTTGTACCACAGCAGTTCGACCTGACCGCGCAGGATGCCAAGACTGAGGAGCGTAAGGGTTCTTCCACTCGTAGCAGGCCAGATGGAGGCCGTGCCGAACGCCTTCGACGTGGCAAGCCTGACGACCTCGGCAACTCAGAGGAGGTACGTCGAGAGGCAGGTTTTCACATCCCAGGCGTGGCACACGGAGGAGGCTAGCATCTGCTGGGTCTCCAGAGGTGCGGCATCAGCGCGCTGTGCACTTTGCCCCAGCGCTGGAGTTGCACACCTACATCGACGAGATTGGGGACTCCGTCGGTGAGAATTCAAGCAGTTCACATCTTCATGAAGCAGCGGGTGAAGGTGTGAGTATCGACCGCTCTAGTCCATCACGCATGCTTAGCTTCGAATTCACTCATGAGCCTAGTGGCACGCACTGCTCAGCGCACCAAGCTGCTCAAAGGGGCGCCAGGGGGTACCGACCGTCGGCCGCGGCCTTCGGCACGCACTGCCCAGCGCCTCCATCGAGCCAGCGCATGTGCGCCAGAGGGTACCGACCGCCAGGCCGTCAAAGGCACTGCCAAGAGGCTTTGGGGTGCCTGCCTTCGTTGCAGTCGTCTTCTCCAGCGCCATCGGGCGGAGCGAGAGGATAATTCACGGTCGACATCTACAACTGCATGTTCGGCCACAACGAGAATTCACCGAATTTATTTCAGGTAGGCGATTTGGCGAGGGTTAGCGCTGTGGTCCCACAGCGCCATGCTGGCATGGAGATCGACAGCCCCAACGTGCATGTTGATCGTACAGCTTCGCAGCCAGCTACGGCAGCAAATTGTCAAGTTAAGCATGTCCCAACATTACCAGAGTTGTTTGATCAGATACAGTGGCGGTTACAGCTCTCTTGGGACTACCGTGGTATGCTATTGCATCCGTTTGCTGACTTGGCTCTGCGTACGCACCCTCCCCGTCCAAGTACGGGCCAGGCCGCGCATCACGTCTATACAGACGCACCTCTGCACCCCAAGTCTCCCGAGCTGGCGGCGTTCGCGCTGGCCCACGTCATGCGGGACTCCACGGGGTTTGCGTGCCAGGGCTATGTGGCGGCACGAGCGGCGACATCTCACTCCTTCGACAACATGGCCGAGCAGACCCACAGCACCGAGGTTGAACTGTTAGGCGTTGTCTGGGCGGCTATCTTTTCTCTTCAGTTGCCCTTGGGTGAGAAGGTGTACATCATCTGCGACAATATGGCGGCGGCCGACAAGGCTTTGAGTCGTGTGCGCTTGGTTTCTGAGTTGGACAAGATGGCGGCCACTGTTCTTAGAGACGCACAGCGTGTGCGACCGTTATCAGTGGTGCAGGAACCAGGTCACCAGGACTACCCATGGAATGAAGCAGTCGACTCGATATCCAGGCATTTTACTAAAGAATCCAATGTGCCACCAGACCTACCGCAGGTTCCACGTCAAGCACTGAAGTATACGGTAGATGCTGAGTGGCAATTTACCAGATTTTTAGATCCGAGGACATCACCATATCCGCGCTTCTTGGAAGATGGTTTTCACTTTGAGGTGCACAAACAGAAGTTACTGCAGAAGGATGATCACGGAGAAGGTGAAATGGCAGTCCTGCGCGCACCTACTTGTATTAAGTATAAGATTGCGACTTTCAACAATGTTACGATTTGCTCTGGTGATGGTAATGAAGTTCCCGACAAGTCCGTTCATAATTTTGCCCGACACGAGGAACGTAGAGCCCGCACAAGGCATCTTCGGCTACAACTCAAAGATGATTCTGTGCTACTGGCAGGCATCCAGGAGACATCACATCCTGCTGGTAAGTTCGAGTCCGATGGCTTCCTGGTGGTCAACTCAGGCTCGGACTCCAAATGGCTTGGGTGCACACTTTTGGTCAACCTTGAACTTGGTTATGCACGAGGGAAGAAGGGACCACTCAAGTTGGTGACCAAGCACGTCCATGTTATACATGCAGTGGAAAGATTTCTTCTTGTTCAGATACATGCGCCCATGATGGTGCACACAGTCGCAGTTATTCATGCTCCACATCACAAACGCGGGACCATGGACCCTCCTCAGCATGTTCGCAAATGGTGGCAAGACGTACGAGCTACCTTGGACCAGCACCCACCGACTATTATCATGGCAGATGCGAACGCTCGCATGGGCAGCGAGGTCACAGAGGTGTCAGGAAGCGTCGGGCCAACTGATTCACTAGACTTCAACGGATTTGAGCTCCAGAAGATTTCCAATGAGTACAGCATGAAGATCACGAACACGTTCATCCCTCACGAGCATCCTGAAACTTTTCGAGCGAAGTGTGGGACACTACATCGACTGGGCTACATCTTGTTGCAGGACAGCATCCATGACTGCGCGAAGACCTGCTACGTTATGACCGACTTGGATTTTGGTGGCAAATCCCCTGATCACTGGCCAGTTGTTGTCACCATAGAGGCTGCAAAATATTACTCAACACCTGAAGCTGGGAGAAACAGGCTCGACAGGCAGAAATTAGCGGATCCTATCAGGCAAGACAAATTCCGACAAGCTCTCCTAGAGATGCCAGTGGCGCCGTGGACTATGGACATCAATCAGCAGGTCGACGACTTCAATTGCAAGATCAACCAGCTCACAGCTGAGTTGTTTGCCGAGGACCGCTTCTCTCCTAGGAAGCCCTACATCAAGACAGGCACTATGTCGCTTATCAGACTACGCAGGTACATAAGGCGTGCACAGCAGGCGGTCTTTAGACATTCGTGGGAACCTATCTTTCTATTGGCCAGGCTCCTGCCAAGGCAATTGGACACATTCGTATACGCAAGTCGGGGCCTTGATGAGTCCTCCCAGTGTCCCTGGGAAGGCCCTATGCGCCAGCTTGCCATGGCGTGTGACTTATTCCAGGCCGAGGAGTTCACGATTGAAGAAATGCTCGCTGCTGCTCGGTGCTTCATGGATACAACTGCTCGTACACTTACATGGTGCCTGAACAGAGACAGGACAGATTTTCTTACGCAGACCGCCAAGAAGATTGGCGAACTGGCAATACTACACGACGGGCACCATGAATGGGCGGTTCAATGGCAAGCAGGCAAAGCGATGTGACCACAATCTCCTTCCTCAGCGATTCAAGCAAGACGGTTCTGTCATCACCTCCGAGCTGGAGTGGGCCGAGGCCTTGAGGCGACACCCCAACTTGAGGACGGATACGAGTGTACTGCATCGGCGCTGCAAACTGAGTACAATCAGCTAACTTTGAATCATGCTCTTGGTTTCCCACGGTCTATCTCAGCGATTCCGTCTCCGACATGGCTTGCCACCAGATTACGGGGGGTCAAAGCCCACCGCGCACCTGGCCATGATTTAGTTCAGAACGCTGTCCTCAAAGCTGCGCCTGAGGCTGTTCTGCCGCATGTTCTGGCGATCGCAGCTAAGACTGGGCTTCTGGCGCAGGAGGCGGCCACGCACAAAGCAGGACTTGCTTGCGGACTCCACAAGGGCAAGAGCGGCAGGATGACTGCTGAGATGTACCGCTCGATCATGCTGAACTCGGACGTTATCAAGCATCACCACGCGTTCCTTCGAGCAGCCATGACGGACTGCATCAAGATACTCATGGTGGACTCGCAGACTGGGGGTATCAAGGGCCGTTGTGCTGGTATGGCTTCTCAGATGGTGAGAGTTTTCAGACACATTGCCAAGGCCAGGAAGTTTATTGCGATAGTATTGTTCGTGGATTTGGTGGCCGCCTTCTACTCGCTGTTGCGTCAAGCTGGGATCCCGCTCAAGGGAACCGAGAACTACATCAATCAAGTCCTAGACAATGCACCTGCGCTGGCACACCCGCTGCTGGAAGTTGTTCTAGCGGCGCCAGTGTTGGTCGACTCCAGGGTTGACCAGCATCTGGTGGCGGAAGTGATTGAGGCCCATCGGCTCACCCACTTCAGGGTGCCAGGGGATACGCAGTGGATTGTCTCACAAAGGAGCTCTCGGGCTGGCAGCCCCCTAGCCGACTTCTTCTTCAATGTCGTGTATGCCCGACCACTGAGAGGAATTAAATTTGATATGCAGCAGGCTGGTATTGCTATGGACCTCAAGGATTGCATCGATGCATCCGAGCCGGTATTTTCTCAAGGCCTCACAGTGGAGAACGACACGTTCACGGACTCCACCTTCGTCGATGATTCTGGTGTTTGCTCCCCATGTTATGACCCCACAGCAGTACGTGATCAAGTATCGTTGCTCGGCAGGATCGTGAGGAAGCACATGATGGGATCAGGTTTTCAACTTCACTTCGGGAAGGGCAAGACGGCCGCGGTTATTTCCTACAATGGCGAGGGCTCCCTGCACGCGAAGAGGACCATGGCCAGGTTCTCAGCCATTGCGTTAGATAGCACATCGAACGATCGTATTGTCCTTGAGCAGACTTACAAGCATGTAGGTGGCATCTACACTGGCGACGGGAGCACAGCACAGGAGGTATCTAGGAGGAAGAACAAGCACTCTACGGCACTGAGGCCCCTGAGGGCATCGGTTATCAAGTACGAGATTGCCACAACGGACAAGCTCAAGTACATCGACGCGCTGTGCAGCACGCATTTGTTCTTTCAGGCGGAGACATGGGACAAGATTTCGGCATCGTGCACGACCAAGTTGAACCATGCGTTGCTATCTGGGTACCGAGTGGGCACCAGGAAATTGCACAGCCTGCTCACTGTCGGGCGCACCACAGATTCGGAAGTATTAGTTATCGCCAACAGGATAGAGTTTTGTGATGTTTTGCGCTTCCGACGGCTACGCTACGTGGCTCGGCTGGTGCACCCAGGATCTCCTACATTGCGGCTGATCTTGGATGCAACGCTGGGTACCTCATCGTCATGGGCATCACTTGTAGTGGAGGATTTTCTGTGGCTCAAAAGGTTTTGTCATGATGCTCCAGACGACTGCCCCAGGAATATTCCAGGCATTGCTTCATGGATGAGATATGTTGCGAAAGATCTGAGAGGATTTCATAGGCACTTGCGCAGTGCCTGGACGAGCTTTTCTGCGCAGCGAATGGATCAGCACAGGGACTCCTTCATCTTGCGTAAGATTCTGTTGGTATATCCTGGGCTGATCCCAAGAGCTGATGACGGACATTCAGGAACAAGTTACTTCTGCTATGAGTGCGATCAGGTTTTCCAAACTGTTGCTGGGTATCGAAGTCACTGGACTCGTGTGCACCAGCCAAACGACATGGCGCAGTACTTTGCTGACGGTGTTGATTGCCTATGCTGTGGCGCCAGCTTCTCGGATCGATCAGGTTTGCTAAGGCATCTCAGGCGCCCGACTGGAGCATGTCTTGGCCACATTATGGCATCCACCGATCCTTTGGACGACGAGGCGGTTGCAGCATGGCAGCGTCTGGACCAGCAGTCGGCTGTGGACAAACGCACGCGTGGGCTTCGGGCGACTGCGCCAACACGACCAGCATTACCTGGCAAGAGGCAGGCTGCTGTGGTTGACGAGCGCCCGATGCCCCCGTGTGTGGAGTGGGTCCCAGCCCCATCGCTGCCACCAGCACCGGCGGAGCGCGCCCATCGGCAAGCCTATGTGTTGCACATTGGCTGGGGACCCAGAGCTGACGACGACTTCAGTAGTATTATGGGTTGCGCCACTGTTTTTTTCAACTGTGCTGTGTTATATATTGATTGCAGTGAACCATCAATGACATTGAAGCTGGAGGATTCGACGTTTTTAGACAATATTACTGCAAGGATTCAGTCAGGTGCCATTCTGGGAGTTCTTGTGACACCGCCGACATCATCTTGGACAGCGACGTTGAATAGTATTGGCTCGCAGGGCTCGCCTGTGAGACCTCGACAACAACTGTGGGGAGCGGACCTCCTGAACAGGTTCTGGGTGAAGCAGCTGCGGAAGGAGAATGGTGCCATCAGAGCTGGTTTATTATTCTTGGCTGCTGCAGCGGCGGCAGGAGTAGCTGGAGTATTGGTGCACCATGCTTGCGTAGCTCATCGCGTGGCGTCGATCTGGCAGCTCGAGTCGGTGAAGGCGATCGCTGCTCTCCCAGAGGCCTCTGCAGTGACCTTTGATGTGGCCGACTTCGGGGGCGCGCTGTCTTCCTTCGGCCAGGCCCTGGCCGTGCACTGCCCGCACCTCTCGGGGGCCATGCGCCTGCGTGGCCTGGTGGCGAGGCCCGCAGCAGTGCTTGAGGTGGATAGCTGGGTTCTGCCTAGGCCCTTCCTCGAGTTGCTGGGCGAGGCTTTTCTGGAGGCGCAGCCAGCGCTGAGAGGTGCGGGGTCCATGCAGTGGCCGACGGATCCGTTTCTCGTCGCCATGCTCGTGCCCCCCGAGCGCTACCCAGAGGTACCATCGGACGAGGAGGCTGCATGGGAGCTGGTCGAGGGCACCCTCCTCTCGTGCGGTGCGCCTCCGCACCGCGAGGGAGGCCCATGAAGGTGCTTGGCTGGAGGGCTGCGGCCAGGCTGCGGCCATCTGGCGCGTGTAGCGCTGGCGAGGTCGCAGTCTCGGACATATCCATCGTGGGCGCCTGGCGGTGGGACCGCACATGTACTTCGAGTACGGGGAGCTGCAAGGAGAGGACTCCGCAGGGGACCGCCCCTCAGGGATGGGAGAAGAAGAAAGAAGGAGGCGGAGGAGGCGGAGGAGGCGGAGGAGGCGGAGGAGGCGGAGGAGGCGGATCCCGAGCGGAGGAGGGAGCCGCGGCCTTGCCAGGAGCCCCCGCCGCCGCCCGCCCGCGGCGCGCCCCCCAGCAGCGAGGAGCCGGCCAGGTCGTCGCCGAGCTCCGAGTACTCGCCTCGCCGGCGGCAGGGGGAGGCCCCTCGCGCTCGAGGAGGAGGGCGGGCGTGTCCTCCTGAAGGCGGATTTCTTGCCATCGCTCGGGCGTCCATTTTCCGTGCATTGTTCGGTGCGTGGGTTTTTCGCCAAGTGATCCAGGATGCTCCTCGATGGTCCTCGCCGAAGGAACAAATGCACACGTCCGACCGATGCCAGGATTTTGGAAGACAAATAACACATAGTCAAACAAATGCACCAAAAATGCTCGAAGGTAGCCGAAAAAGACGTCCCCAGGCTATTGTTAGGACTACCTTTTGATATTCCCCCTGTGCAGGGACATGCCCGACTCGATTCTAGGACAGAGGGCTTCGGATCCCTGAGATCCAGGCGTTCGAGGATCGAGTTGCATTGCCTGGATCCCTCGCGTTCGAGGCTCGAGTTGAGATCCTGGCTTTGCAATTCTTTCGCACTTCTCGCGCAAATCCGGGCCCTGGGACCACCACGGCTCGATCCGGCTCGAGACATGCATCAGAAAGGTTGGGTCCATAACATAACAAATACAACATACACATAAGCTTTTGGAGCTCCCTCCGCGCGGATTTCTTGCATCTGCGCTGGGGCCCTCTGGCGGCGCCTCCGGAGCCGTCCCTGGCGCGCTCCGCGCGACAGGGAGTATGGTCCAACAAAGATCCAAGCATTCCGCGCGGAGCTCAAAAAGTAGAGGCCTCCTAGATGGGGTCGGAGTAGATGGGGTCAGAAGATCGCGCCGCATCGCCGATGCATCGGCGCTACATCGCCGATGCATCGGCAATACATCGCCGATGCATCGGCAATACATCGGCGATGTCGGCGAGGCATCGGCGCCGTCGTCTTGGAGAAAGTCGGGCTCCACAACGAGTCAGCCGCATCGGCGATGCATCGGGGATGCGGCGCGCTCCTCCGACCCCGTCTACTTCGACCCCTTTTAGAAGGTCCAGGAACAAATTATGTCCATACCATGTTTTCCTGGGCTCTGGTCGATTCTTTCCACGTTGTCGTCACGTTTCCGCAACGTTGACTGCCTACCAGACCACCCCAACCTAACCCGAATACCCAAGTTTCGGGTTTGGGGGGGGGACGGGTTCCACACCTGCTTTTTCAATGTTCCCTGACACCCTACCCCCCCCGGCTGGAAATGGAGGGCAAACCTGGGCCTTCGAGTTGAGTTGGGGCGGTTTGGTGTGCGGTGATTGTCTGGGCTCTGGTCGATTCTTTCCACGACGTCGCCACGTGTTCGCCACGTTGGGGCCCCCAGGGGCCTCGCATCGAGGAGCCCAGGCCTCCGCTGCGCACGCTGGAATCCACACTGGGGGCTGCTTTCGGGCGCCCCGCGGGGCCGCCTGAGACGCGTCAGGGACGAAGCCCCTACAGCCGACTCGTTTCAGAAGGACGCGCAGTAAGGATACGTCGAGGCGTGTTCTGAGGAGGAGGAGGAGGAGGAGGAGGAGGAGGAGGAGGAGGAGGAGGAGAGGGAGGAGAGGAGAGGGAGGAGGAGGAGGAGGAGGAGGAGGAGGAGGAGGAGGCGGAGGAGGAGGAGGGATAGGAGGAGGAGGAGGAGGAGGGGAGGAGGAGGAGGAGGAGGAGGAGGAGGAGGAGAGGGGAGGAGGAGGAGAGGAGAGGAGGGGGAGGAGAATGAGGAGGAGGGGGAGGAGGAGGAAGGGAGGAGGAGAACCAGGAGGAGGAGGAGGACCAGGAGGATGGAAGGATAACAGAAACACCAACTCGCTGGAGGCCTGGGCTCCCCGCGCGCCCGCCGAGCCCCCCACGGCGCGGGGCCCTCGTGGGCGCCGCCCCCCGCGCGGCCGCTGCGCTCCCGCCCCTTCCCCCCTCGGGGGCGGCCTAGAGGGGGGCGTTCAAGAGGGGGCCCTGGGACACACAAATGAATACACAGAAATAACAGGGTTCCTCATATTTTCCTATGTTTTCTGGGTTTTCGTCTTCCCCCACTCTTCCCATAGTTTCCCATATTTTCTTTGGAATCGATGATTAGTTGTGTCTGTGTGTTTTTTTCCGCTCCTGAGTGCTAAGATCTCCGGTACCTGGTTAACAGTATTTCTAGTTCGCGCGCGCGGGGCGGCCCCTGGGGGTCCCCGGGCGAAAAGTACCCCGGCAAGGTCCCGGCAAGTCCCCGGCAAGTCCCTGGCAAGGTCGGGTCAGAGATGCCGGAGTTCTGTTTCGGAGTCCAAGAGGGCTCGAGATCGGTCCAAGATGGCCCCGAGAAGCTTTCTAGACGGTCCAAGGGAGGCCCGAGACGGCCAAAGAGCGCCCGAAGACGCCCCAGATGGCCCCAAGACAGCCCAAGAGGCCTCCAAGACGCTCCAAGGGCCTCCCAAGAGGCCTCCGAAGAGGGCCCCAAGTTGCCAAAATCGTTGATTTTCATTTGTTTTTTCTATGTTTTTTTGCGTTCTGGCCTTTTCGCTTCCGGACGCTCCAAGAGGGCCCAAGAGGCCTTCAAGACTGCTCCAAGACGGCCCACGAGGCTCCCAAGACGGCCCCGGAGCGGCCCAAGAGCGCCCCCCAGACGGCCCAAGTGCTGCCCAAGGCGGACCAAGAGGCCCCAAGACGGGCCCAAGAGGGGCTCAAGAAGGGAACCGAGAACTGAAAAATCGAGCCCTCCGCCCCAGAAGGCGCCCAGGACCCCGAAAGAGGCCCCAAGAGACTCTCCAAGACACCCCCAAGACGCCCCAATAAGCTCCCGTGAGGCCCCAAGAGGACCAACAACGTCAGGCCCCAGGCCCCAAGAGGACCAACAAATACCGCCAAGAGCCCGCCGAAAGCCCCCCAAGAGACCGTCACGAGAGCTCAGGAGGCCCCCTGGAGGCCTCCCGAGTTCTCCAAGAGGCCTAAAAAGATGCGCCAAGAGGCCCCAAACGGCCCCACCGAGGCTCCAAGAGGCCACGAACGCGCAAACAAACGCCTGCGATGGCACAATACGGGCCGGCGGAATGAGCGAAGCGATCAAATAACAGGGTTCCGCATATTTTCCCATGTTTTCTGGGTTTTCGTCTTCCCCCACTCTTCCCATAGTTTCCCATATTTTCTTTGGAATCGATGATTAGTTGTGTCTGTGTGTTTTTTCCGCTCCTGAGTCCAAGAGGGGGGGGGTGCAAGTCATGGCCGGCGGCACGTGCGCGGCCCAAGGGAGTGGCCAGGGGCGTCGTGAAATGAGAGGAGGCGCCGTGAAAGCTAGAAGAAGATCATGGCCCACGCCACGATGTCCACACACCCCTAGTCGTCACCCCCCTCTTTCCCTCCCCCGACCCCCTGGAGGCCAATGTTCACGTTTTGCGAACGAGGCTGGCCAGCGAGAGTGGCTACCGGTGGGCCGATGGGGGCAAGGATACCAGGAACAAAAAACTTACCCTGGGGAAGGTTGGCCAAATCTTGCCGTGCGCTTCGACTGTGCACGGGAACTGGTCCGTCGGTCTGAGGACCCGGTGTTGCAAAGACGAATGGCATCGAAAGTCTGTTTGGACGCGCTGAATGCGGGCGAAAAAAAAGGAGTAAGGTTGTCCAAATTCGACAGCGGCCGCTGTTGGCCAGGCGAGCTTGCGTCTTTCGAATGAACAGCAAGCCAACAACCGCCGCAACGCCGACAGCGAATCCCACGGCCGCACTAACGGCGACGTTGATGAACAGCGATGTTGGGAATCCGACTTTTGTGACACCGAGCTCGCGCAGAACAAATTGTAGGAAATCACGAACCACACTTTCCTACACTTCAAATGTGCAAATGCATCGGGCGAAAACGAGGAAGCGAATTGTAGGAAAGCACGGTCCGCGATGTCCTACAATCGGTTTGGCCACGAGGCACTCCTACCTACAATGCCGAAACCTACATCGCCGTTACCTACACCGCCATTAGCGCGCCTGCGGGAATCCTGCTCAGAGACACCCCCCCCGCGATTCTGGGATCGGCGGTCGAGGTTTCCAGGGATAACGACACGGGGAGGGGGTCGGCTCAGGTTAGGTCGGGCATGTCCCCCTACAGGCGAATTTTTGGGGGAAAAATTGAAAAAAAACAAAAAATCTGAGGTCGGGGGGGGGAGATCGCAGTGGAACGGAGACCCGAACCAGGAAATCGTTTCGTTTCGTTCGTGTCGTGCGTGCGGGCGAGGCGAAGCTGCGTGGGCGCGCGAGACGAATGCATCCGCCGTCGCTAGGGCGAAATCAAAACACATGATTCTCCCCCGCCCGCCCGTCCGGCGGTGGCCCTCGGTGTCCCGTGGTGTCCAGTGGTGTCCGCCGTTGCTAGGGCGAAATGAAATCAAAACAAATGAGTCTCTCCCCCGCCCGCCCGTCTGGCGGTGGCTCGCGGTGTCCCGCGGTGTCCCGTGGTGTCCCGTGATGTCCCGTGGTGTCCGCCGTTGCTATGGCGAAATCAAGACAAATTATTCTCCCACGCCCTCCCGTCCGTCCGTCCGTCAGGCGGTGGCTCGCGGTGTCCCGCGGTGTCCCGCGGTGTCCCGTGGTGCCTCGTGGTGTCCCGTGGTGTCCCGTTGACTGAGATCGATAGTGAGATCGATAGTGAGATCGACAGGTGTCCCGTGGTGTCCCGTTCAAAGAGTTAGATAATGAGATCGATACTGAGATCGATGTGGTGCCCCGAAGTTTCCCCTGGTGTCCCGTGGTGCCGCAAAAAAATAGATCAGTAATGAGATCAATAGTGAGATCGACAGGTGTTCCGTGGTGTCCCGTGGTGTCCCGTTGAGTGAGATCGATAGTCAGATCGATGTGGTGTCCCGAGGTGTCCCGTTGAGTGAGATCGATCGTGAGATCGACGGTGAGACCGATAATGAGATCGAGAGGTGTCCCGCAGGGTACCGTGGTGTCCCGTGGTGTCCCGTTGAGTGCGATCGATAGTGAGATCAACAAGTGTCCCTGTGTGTCCCGTGTTATCTCGTTGAGTGAGATCGATAGTGAGATCGATTGAGTCAGATGTTGGTTCCCTCCCCCCTCCCCCCAACCTCCGTATCACCCGAAGGGTGGTCGTATAGGTATTCAAATATACGCCCGAATAGTCAAAACAAAATCCAAACATCGTCCCCATACTATGTTTTTTTTCTTTAACTATTTTTGAGCATTCCTCGTGTAGAGGGACACGCCCGACTCAAGGCTCAGGGGAGGAAGCATCGACATGGAATCGGCGATGGAACGGCGGTCCCTCGACCCATGCGGGGGGCTGGGCCAGGAGGCCGGAGCGGGCGCGGCCGTGGCTCCGCGCGGCGCCCCCGGAGGCCCGAAGAGGCCCGAAGATGTCCCAAGACGCCGACCCTCGATGCTCGACGACTGCGACGGCAACGGCGGCGTCCAAAGAACGTCCATACGCCCCGAGTTTCGATCCTCCGCCCAGGAAGGCGACGACAAAGACGCCGACGACGACAACGGCAACATTGTCGGTCCTTCGGGACGGGGGAGCGAGGATCGATGCTTCAGGACGTCCTTTTGTTCCCAACCATCCTGTGGTGTTGGGTCCTCTTTTTGAAAAGACAGCGCCCCGCGTCCCTCACTCCTTCCGCCTTCCCCCCCTCCTCCCTCCTCCCATCCCTGGCTCTGCCCTCCGCATGCCATCCCTCGCACGATCGTGGCCACGTAGAGATCTCCATCGAAGGCCCCAGTGGCACCGCCCGCAAGCGCCACCCCCACCCAGTACAGCACTTCGTGGCCCCAGGGGGAGCTGCACCGGAAACCCCAGTGGCACCGCCGGCATGCGTCACCACACAACCAGTACAGCGTTTCGGGAACCTGTAGGGAGCTCCACCGAAGCCCCCAGTGGCACCGCCCGCATGCGCCACCCCGCCACAGCACAGCGTTCCGTGGCCCCATAGGGAGTTCCACCGAAGGCCCAAGTCGCGCCGCCCGCATGCGTCACCCCCACCCACTGCAATGTTTCGTGACCCCACAAGGGAGCTCCACTGAGGGCCCCGGTGGCGCCGCCCGCATGCGTCGCCCACGCCCAGTGCAGCGCTTCGTGGCCGCAGAGGGAGCTCCACCGAAGGCTCCAGTGGCATCGCCCGCATGCGGTAGAGCGCTTCGTGGCCCCAGAGGGAGCTGCACCGAAGGCCCCAGTGGCGGTGTCCCCATACGTTTCACCGCCACAATACGGCGCTTCATGGCCACATAGGGAGCTCCAACGAAGCCCCCAGTGGCACCGCCCACATATTTGCCCCCCGCCCAGTACAGCGCTTCGTGCCCCTATAGGGAGCTCCACCGAAGGCCCCAGTGGCTGAGCTCGCATGCGGTCCCCCCACTCGGTACAGCGCTCCGGCACCATAGGGAGCTCCACCGAAGGCCCCACTGGCTGCTCCCGCATGCGTCTCCACCACCCAGTGAAGCGTTTGTTTCGTGGCCCCATAGGGAACTCCACCGAAAGCCGCAGTGGCGGTGTCCGCATGCGTTTCCCCACACAGTACATCGCTTCGTGGCCCATACGAATCTCCTCCGAAGGCCCCAGTGGCGGTGTCCGCATGCCTTTACCCCCACACACAATACATCGCTTCGTGGTCCCAGAAAGGGGCTCCACCGATGGCCCCAGTGGCGGCGGTCGCATGCGCTTCCCTTGCCCAGTACAGGGCTTCGCCTAAACATCCTGTGGTGTTGGGTCCTCGGTTTGGAGAGACGGCGCCCCACGTCTCCCACCCCTCCTCATCCCCCTCCTCCTCCTCCTCCTCCTCCTGATCCTCCTCCTCCCCTCCTCCGTCACCAGCATGCGTCTCCCCCGCCCAGTGCAGCGCTTCGTGCCGCCGTAGGGAGCGCCACCGAAGGCCCCAGTGGCTGAGCTCGCACGCGGCTCCACTCAGCACAGCGCCTGGTGTGGGCCCATAGGACGCTCCACCGAAAGCCCCAAGGGCTGCTCTCGCATGCGGCTCCCCCACCCACCACAACGTTTCGTGGCTCCATATGGAGCTCCACAGAAGACCCAAGTGGTTGCTCTCCCATGCGGTTCCCCCCACCCGGCACAGCGCTTCGTGGCCCTATAGGGAGCCCCACTGAAGGCCACAGCGGCGGCATTCGCATGCGCTTCCCCACGCAATACAGCGCTTCGTTGCCACACAGGGAACTCCACCGAAGGCCCCAGTGGCACCGCCTGCAGGCGTTCTCCCCGCCCAGTACAACGTTTCGTGGCGGCATAAGGAGGTCCACCGAAGGCCCCAGTGGCGGCGTTCGCATGCGTTCCCCTGCTGAGCACAGCGTTTCGTTGCTCCATGGAAGGCGGCAGTGGCGGCCCCGCCCGATTGCGGCGCACCCCTCGCGTATTTCGCTGCCCCGTAGTGTGTTCCGCCTGAAGCACCAGTGGCAGCGCCAACATGGCGGCCCCGCACCGCATCGGCACACCCTTCGCATGCTACATGGCCACATGAGGAAATACTCCGAGGGAGAAGCCCGCAACGACGGTACTCGCAACTGCATTTAGTTGGGTCCTTCGCCAGGATCATGTTCGCCAATTTTCCTATGAATATCTCACTCGCAGAGCAACGTCCAATTCACAACGCCAATAGGGAACCAACGGAGGAGATAGAGCCGAATAAAGCTCCACCGATCTTTCACAAAACACGGCACTACTACTAATTTCACTCCTACGCGCTTGCAAATTTCCACTTTCAGACCGTCATTCCCAATGCATCGTTCAAAAGAATCCTGCCTCGAGGAGTGCCAAAAATGGTGCGGATTGTAATGCTGCTCGCCCTGGTACTCGAAAGCTAGTCCCAATTCTTCGCAAAATCCATCGAGCTCCAAACGAGATCTGCTCCGGACGGCAAGAAACGCAGGTCTGCATTTAGAAAAAGTGCTGCCGGAGAAAATTGTCTCGAATATATTGCGGATCTCCCGTTCGCTGCTCCCTTGCGCGCACAGTGGGCACCAAGACATGCTGTGCAGTATGTTGTCAAAAGATGCGCGCCATTCGTGCCCTTCCGAACAGCGCCAAAGCAACCGATGTTTTGAATTCGCATAGTGATGCGACAAGCACTCTCCTCCGCGCTGGGCCGCGACCTGCTGCACATAGCTTAAAGTGTGACGCTGGCCCATCACGCTGCAGATTCTGCACCAAGTCTTGCCATATTTCACACTGGCGAGAGGCGCGTCCCATCGATGGCCAAGGGCGCACTGCCAACTCAATTTCGTCCTGACATTTATGTATGATGTGGAAGAACATGTGCCACCATGAGCGCTCGCGAGACGTCTTGCATGTTCAAGATTTAGCTGGGAGTTGCGTGCGCACTGTGGGCACCAACAATTTTGATTCCTCACATGTTTAAAGGGAGCATTCCACTCGTGTCCTTCAGCACACCTCCATCGCATAGGAGTCTTGGAATCCGCCGACCCCTTGTGGGTCCCTAGGCGTGTGAGATAGTTCCCCCCCCCTACAGTCCCCCCCCAGGGACCCCAAACTGGCGATTTGACCCCCCCCCCATGGCCCCGCCCGAGCGACTCACGGAGCTTCTTTGGGCTCAAAAGTCTCTCAAGGCGGCCCAAGAAGGCCCCAAGACTCCTCCAAGACGGCCCACGAGGGCCCCGAGACGCCAAACGAACGTTCCAAGGCGCCCAAGATGGCCCCAAGACGGGCCAAGAGGCCTCCAAGACGGCCCATGAGGCCTCCAAGAGCAGTTCTCAGAAGGGCCGAAGAGCCGAAAATCTTCAAATTCCTATGGAAAACGTACATTTTGATCATATACGGCTTCTCGGCCTTCACGGCGTTGAACACGGTCCAAGAGCACCCCAAGACCGCCCCAAGACGGCCCAAGAGGCCCCCAACACGCGCCCAAGTCCGCCCAAGAGGGCGCCAAGACAGCCCAAGAGGCCCCCAGGACGGCCCAAGAGAGCCCCAAGACGGCCCCAAGAGGGGCCCAAGAGAGGGAGCCCGAACTGACATCCCGAGCCTTCCGCCCCGAGACGGCCCTAAAAGGCCCCGAGAGGCCCCAAGAGGCCCCCAAGACGCCCCCAAGAGGCCCCAAGAGGCCCCCCAAGAGGCCCCAGAACGGCCCCAAAACGGCCCCCAAGAGGCTTCGAAACTGCCTCCAAGAGTCCCGCGAGAAGCACCACCAGAGATCCCAGCGATCATCGCACAAGCGGGATTCGCGCTCCCGAGGCGAAGAATTCCAAAACCATGACCCAGAACATTTCCTCCGCGTCCCCCTCCTCCTCCCCCTCACCCGCCTTGTCCACGTCGGCCCCCCAGTGGCGTCAAAACTGCTTTCCAGAGGCCCCCGAAAGGAGTGCCGCGAAATTCCGATACACATACAAGAACCTCTCACCCAAAGACCATAACCCAGAGCCTCCTCTCAGTGTCCCCCTCATCCTCCTCCTCAACCACCCTCTCCTCGTCCCCCTCCTCCTCGTCCCCCTCCTCTTGTTCATGGCCCGTCACCTCGACACGTTCGATGATTCTCCCCTGTGTCCTCCGCCTCACCCCCCATTCTCCTGTCCTCGTTCTCCTTTTTCCTCAGCGCGCGCGCCCGATTCGGCATCATTTGCAGGTCTTGCACTTCAGAGTGCCTTTTTTTGCGTCGCGCGGGACATTGTGAGGGTCGGGGAACGCCGACTTCGGTAGTCTTCTCTTGCACGCGCCGCTGCACTGATACGCCTGGCAACTGCGGGCTGTGAACCCGAGTGCCGCGCAGCTTCCGCACACCACCTTTTTTTGATTCGACCATCGATGATGTTCTTTTTGGCTCTGCCTCAAATGTTTCGTGTCTGAGAACGCTCCTCCGCACGCCGCGCACGTCAGCGGCTTCGCTTCCGCCTCGGCTCTCCGTTTCCTATTATTGGACTCAAGCGTCGTCCTCTGACGTTCTTCCGCGCATTTCCGACAAGACGGCACCAAGAGGGGCCCAAGAGGGCAACCAAAAATTCAAAAATCTAGCTTCCCGCCCCCACGAGCCCCAGGGGGCCCCAAGAGTGCCCCAAGAGGCCGCCAGAGGCCCCCAAGAGGCCGCCAAGACGCCCCAAGGAGCCCCCAAGAGGCCCCCAGGAGGCCTCCAAAAGACCACCAGACGCTTCCGCATTGCGAGCCGTCAAGCCAACTGCAATGCACTCCGCGCATGCAGCCTTGCTCTTCCTCGCGACGTGCTCACAATCTTGCTCGGCGCTGTGCTACGCGACGTGCTGCTGCTACGCGAACTGTTTCGTGCGCGCTGCGAACGTCAACAGCCTCTTCACCCGTTTCGACTCATCTGCCACATCTTTCGCGGTGATGCTTCGCTGATCACAGCTTCCGCACGCTACTCTTGCTCCTTTCGTCTTCCGGTGCTCCTCCACTTGGTTGAGGGGCGAGAGGCCGACCTCCCAGAAGGACACCCCGCACCCGGGTGCACAGCACGCAAAGCGCTCGCAAAACACGCCCCAGACCACCGGCATCACGCAAACATGTGGACCCCCTACGTATCTGCCACCACCCGCGCGCGACACCGCACCCTCACACAAGACGCCGCTGGCCAGAAACTCCTGGCCTCGCAACAGTCACAGAAGGGGTCGGCGGATGTGGCGTAAGCCTGTAGAATCGACATAGCTAGTCGTGAGGCAGAGGCCTCCTCGCTGTGTAGCGCTTTGGACTGCAACTCGAATGCCCAACTTCGGCCGACCTGCGCGAGCCACAGCACTTCGAAGAGTTTTTCCACCACTTGGCACATCCGCGGTCCTTTTCGGGCAACAGCGCATGAATCTGCCATACGTGCGGAGCCGATTGCAACAAGCAGCGATCGAAATCACTCACAGCGACAAACAACAATTCGATCTCAACTACAATCCTCGCGGGTGAAACTCCGACGATGCCTGCGAACAAACGCGGCGTGGGCCCACTTCCCACTTAAGCCCCCGCCGGCTTGAGAACAAATGGCTTGAGCCAAATGGCTGCGGAGATACTCTTGGACGTTCTTGGGCCGCCGCCAGCCTCGTCGTCGTCGTCGCCATCGTCGAGGATCGAGGCGCAATGTTCTGGGACGTCTTCGATCCTCCGCCTCGAAGCCCGGCGGCGACGTCGACGACGCCGGCAAGAAGCGGCGCTGAGAGGGCATCGGAGGCCATCGGAGGCACGCGCGCCCAGATCGCGGACGCCGCCGCCGCCGCTCGCCGCTCCCGGCGGCCTCCAGGGGTCTAGCTGGGAGGCCTTGGGGGCGACGACTAAAACCCCGCGTCGGAGATGATCGGGGATCTCTGACATCCAAACCAAAATCAGTCAGACATTTCAGGATCGTGCAATATCCTGCAGCATCCTGCACCCAAGCCCAGGTCAGTGCGCCCCTGGCTCTGCAGGGTCCTTCAAGATCCGGCTCTCTGGATGACCTCCATTTTTGCATTGACCCCCGTCTCTTGAGCCCCGAGATGACAGAGGGCAGGTTGGGTTGACCAGCTCATCGGTGTGGTGTGACTGAAGTGGCCTGCTGGAGGAGGAACGATGGGGGCGGACGGGCCCAGGGTTAGGTCGAGAGTGTCCTCCTACACGCGGATTTTGGAGGAAAAATAAAGAAGAGCCAGAACATCCTCAACATTAGCTTGGCGAAAGACCCAACATCTGCAATTGTTAGTACCGTCGTTGTATGCACCGCATTCGGAGGAGCTCCCTATAAGGTGACGAAACGTGTGAGGAGTGTGCCAAAAGTTGTCCAGTGGGCGCATGCGAGAGCAACCACTTGGGCCGTCGGTGGAATTCCCCATGGGACCACGAAGCGCGTGCGGGGTGTGCCGAAATGGGTGCGGTGGGCGCGTGCGAACGCAGCCACTAACGCCTTCGGTGGAGCTCCCTATGGGGCCGCGAAACGCGTGAAGGGTGTGCCGGAATGTGCGTGGGTGACAAGTTCGGGTGGTGGCACCGGGGCCTTCGCTGGAGCTCCCTGTGGGGCCACGAAACGTGTGAGGGGTGTGACGAAATGGGCGTGGGTTACGCATGTGGGCGGTTGCGCTGGGGGGTTTCGGTGAAGCCCCATTTGGGGCCACGACACGCGTGCGGGGTGTGCCAGAATGGGCGTGGGTGACGCATGCGGGCGGTGGCACTGTGGCCTTCGGTGGGCTCCCTATGGGGCCGCGAAGCGTGTGAAAGGTGTGCCGACTTGGGGGTGGGTGACGCGTGCGGGCGGTGGCACTGGGGCCTTCGATTGAGCTCCCTATGGGGCCACGAAGCGTGTGAATGGTGTGCCGAAGTGGGTGTGGGTGACGCGTGCGGGCGGTGACACTGGGGGCCTTCGGTGGAGTTCCTTATGGGGCCACGAAGCGTGTGAAAGGTGTGCCGACTTGGGGGTGGGTGACGCGTGCGGGCGGTGGCACTGGGGCCTTCGGTTGAGCTCCCTATGGGGCCACGAAGCGTGTGAGTGGTGTGCCGAAGTGGGTGTGGGTGACGCGTGCGGGCGGTGACACTGGGGGCCTTCGGTGGAGTTCCTTATGGGGCCACGAAATGTGTAGGAGGTGTGACGAAATGGGGGTGGGTGACGCGTGCGGGCGGTGGCACTGGGGCGTGCAGTTGAGCTAGCTCCCTATGGGGCCACGGACCGTGTGGGGCGTGTACTGAATTGCGCGTGGGTGACGCATGCGGGCGGTGGAACCGTGTCCTTCGTTGGGGCTCCCTATGGGGCCACGAAGCGTGTGAAGGGTGTGCCGAAACGGGTGTGGGTGAAGCGTGCGGGCGTTGGCACCGTGGGCTGCGGTGGCTCCCTATGGGGCCACGAAACGTGTGGGGGGGGGTGACAAAGTGGGTGGGGGTGACGCATGCGGGCGGTGGCACTTGGGCCTTCGGTGGAGCTCCCTATGGGGCCACGAAGCGTGTGAGGGGTGTGACGACATGGGTGTGGGTGACGCATGCGGGCGGTGGCACTGCGCTGGGGTATTCAGATGAGCTCCCTATGGGGCCACGAAACGTGTGATAAGTGTGGCGGAATGGGTGTGGGTGACGCGTGCGGGCGGTGGCACTGGGGGCATTCGGTGGAGCTCCCTATGGGGCCACAGCGTGTGAAAAGTTTGCCGAAACGGGTGTGGGTGACGCGTGTGGGCGGTGGCACTGGGGTCTTCGGTGGAGCTCCCTATTAGGCCACGAAGCGTGTGAGAGGTGTGACGAAATGGGGGTTGGTGACGCATGCGGGCGGTGGCACTGGGGCCTTCGGTGGAGCTCCCTATGGGGCCACGGAGCGTGTGAGTGGTGTGCCGAAGTGGGTGTGGTTGACGCGTGCGGGCGGTGGCACTGGGGCCTTCGGTGGAGCGCCC
>CAUYUJ010014667.1:35000-59613 GCA_963575745.1 Prorocentrum cordatum
CACGTGTGCCTTGCTTGTGCTATGGATGATCGCGTCTGTACCAAAACGATGACTTGTCGACCCCCAAGACAAATGTGGAATGGGTCCCGCGATTCTCCCAACATGTAGATTCACATGTTCATTTTTCCCAAAAGTGTGAATTCACATTTTCTTTCTCCCAAACTGTGAATTCACATTTTGGCCGCTTCATGAAGATTCGTATACAAACCTCCAAAACGTAAATTCACATTTCATGTTTGTTCCTTTGCAAATTATGAAGTTATACTTCCATTTTTCCCAACATGTGAAGTCTCATGTTGCTTTTCCCCGCACTTTGAATTCACCTTCTGCCCTGGCCCGTAAAATTCCCACAAGTGAGGCGCAGTGTTCCGCATGTCAGATTGGCTGGGCAGATGTTGACACTCACCTCACCGCGTTCGTTCATTCCAACCTCAAATTTATGCGCCCTCAGCGCGCGTTGCCTTCGTCGCCTTTCCCGAACCCCCTCGCCTCCTTGCTTCGTTTACCCTCCAGTCTCGCGCATGTGCGCAGGCGGGTAACTTCAGTTGGAACCCCGCCGAACACAACAATCGAGGATTATCGCCCATGCGTGGCCCATAGAGACACCATTGCCGGGACCCTGCGCCCGATCCCCACTTTCACCCTCCAAACCACAGCGCCCGCCTGCGCACAACACCGGCCCTGAGGAGTCCCGATGGGTCCCGAAGAGCCCAGACGAATCCTGAGGAGTCCTGATGGGTCCAGAGGAAGCCTTATGGGTCCTGCGGAATGTTGGGGAATCCTGACGAATGCTAGGGAGTCCAGAAGAATCCTGAATGGCACCCCGAGGGGATCCTGAGGGATCATGGGGGATCCTAAAGAGGCTGTTGGCATCCAGAGGAATCTTGGAGGATCCAGAGGAATCACTGTGGATCCTGATGGGGGTCCATCGGACTCGTTTGGAGGAGGTGGGGTCCTATGGAATTTTGGAGAGTCCTACGGAATCCTGAGGGGTCCTGAAGAATTCTTTGGGATCTAGACGAATTAAAAGGTATCCTGAGGCATCATGAAAAACACCGCGGAATCGCGAGAAACCCTGGGGAGATCCTGGGATTCCTTCGGGATCCCGAGGAATCCTGGGGTCTCTGGACGCTTCATAAAGCCTGTGGAGGCTTCCCGCATGCATCTGGAAGCTGATCAGAAACCTCTGGAGGTTCCTCAAAGGCCTCCGGTGGCTTCTCACAAACCTCTGGAGGCTTTGCAGAGGCCTCTGGAAGTTTCTCTGAGGCCTCTGGAGGCTTCTCAGAAGCCTCTGGAGGCATCTCAAAAACTTCTGGAAGCTTCTCAGAGGCCTTGAAAAGCGCCCTGAAAGCATCTGGAGGCTTCTCGGAAGTTGCCCGGACGCCGTTGGAAACTTGCCAGAAGCCTCAGGGAACTTCTCGGATCCCAAATGCCTATGGAGGCTTCTTGGAGACTTCCCGGAGGCCCCATGAACCTTCTCAAAGCCTGTGGAAGCTTCCCTGAAGCCTCTGGAAGCTTCTCAGAAGTCCACGGAAACTTCTCAAAGACCTCTGGAAATGTCTCACAAGCCTCGGGAGGCTCCCCAAGAGCCTCCGGAAACTTCCCAGAAGCTTAGAAACCTCTGGAAACTTCCCGGACGCCCCTGGGAGTTTCTTGAAACTCCTCGAAAGTTTTCAGCAGCTCTCAAAGCTCTCACAAACTCCCTGAGAAACTCTCAGAAACTGCCAAAAACTGTAAGAATCTTTCAGAATCTCGCATATGCCCGAAAGATCCCCCTGGAACGTTGGGATCTCATCCGTCCCAACTGTGCTTGGCGGTTGTGAAATTACTCGTCACGAAACTCCCTGTGGGGTCACGAAACGTGTGAGGGGTGTGCCGAAAATGCGCGTGGGTGGCGCATGCGGGCGTTGGCGGCGTGGCCTTCGCTGGAGCTCCCTATGGGACCACGAAGCGTGTGAAGGGTGTGACGAAATGGGTGCGGGTGACGCATGCGGGCGGTGGCACCATGGGTTTCGGTGGAGCTCCCCATGGGGTCACGAAGCGTGTAAAAGGGGTGTGACGACACTGGCGTGGGTGACGCATGCGGGCGGTGGCACTGGGCACCTCGGTGGAGTTCCCTATGGGGCCACGAAGCGTGTGAGGGGTGTGACGAAACGGGCGTGGGTGATGCATGCGGGCGGTGGCATAAGGGCCTTCGGTGGAGTTCCCTCTGGAGCCACGAAGCGCCGTATTGGGTGGGTGAAACGCAAGGAGGAAGGATGGGGGGGGAGGAGGGGGGGAGGAAAAGGGAGGAGGGGGAGGAGGGAGGAGGAAGGGGACGCGGGGACTGTCTCTTCAAAACGAGGACCCAACACCACAGGACGGTTGGGAAATTGTCAAGAATACTTGTACTAGCCCGGCGTAGGACCCAGCCATACGCAGCTGTGAATACCGCAATTATGAATATCATCTTCGCCCGCACTCCCTATGGGGCCACGAACCGTGTGAGAGGCGTGACGACATGCGTGGCGGGGCACGCAACGCGAGCGAAGACGACAGGCCTGCGTGCGAGAATCAGAGAGGGAGTGAGTCTGATTGTGGATGAGTGTGCGCGCGCGTGAGTCTACGTGCATACATGTCGACGCCCATCTCTTCCTTCCCGTTATTATTCTCCCTCTTTGTCCGTGCACGCCCACATCCAAGGCTGCGGGCGCGGCGCCGCACGGAATCCCCGCGACGCGCGCTGGTCGCCCCGAAGGGGTCCCGGCGACGCGCGCGGGTCGTCCGCTGCGCGGATCAGCGAGAGCGAGCAGGCTGGTTCCCGCCCGGGATGCGCGGCCCGAAAGCGGCTTCAATACGTCGAGTACGACGAAAAACCTCCGGAAATCGAAAGTCGCCGCCATGCGAACTCCGCCACTGGGCCGCCATGCGAGTTCCGCCGCGGAGACCTTGGATGGAGTTCCCTGTGGGGACACGAAACGCTGCACTGGGTGGTGGATGACGCATGCGGGCGGTCACACTGGGGCCTTCGGTGGAGTCCCCCTTATGGGGCCACGAAGCGCTGTACTGGCTGGTGGATGACATAAGCGGGCGGGCCCAGTGGGGCCTTCGGCCATCTATGGGGCCACGACGCGCTGCACTGGGTGGTGGGTGACGCATGCGGGCGGGTCCACTGGAGCCTTCGGTGGAGCTCCCTATGGGGCCACAAAATGCTGTGCTGGGTGGTGGATGACGCGCGCGGGCGGTCCCACTTGGGCCTTTGGTGGAGCTCCCCATGGGGCCACGAAGCGCTGTGCTGGGTTGGGTGGTGGATGACGCGTGCGGGCGGTCTCGCTGGGGCTTTCGGTGGAGCTCCCTATGAGGTCACGATACGCTGTGCTGGGTGGTGGATGACGCATGCGGGCGGTCCCACCGGGGCCTTGCTCCTTATGGGGTCACGAAACGTTGTAGTGGGTGGTGGATGGCGCATGCGGGCAGTCACATTGGGGCCTTCGGTGGTTATGGGACCACGAAGCGCTGTACTGAGTGGTGGATGACGCATGCGGGCGGTCCCAGTGAGCCCTTCGGTGGAGCCCTCTATGGGGCCACGAAGCGCTGTACTGGGTGGTGGATGACGCATGCGGGCGGTCCCACTGGGGACGTCGGTGGAGCCCCCTGGGGCACGAAACGCTGTACTGGATGGTGGATGACACAAGCGGGCGGTCCCGCGGGGGCCTTCGGTGGATCTCGCTATGGGGCCACGACGCGCTGTACTGGGTGGTGGGTGTCGCATGCGGGCGGGCCCACTGGAGCCTTCGGTGGAGCTCCCTATGGGGCCACGAAGTGAGGGGGGAGCGGGAGGAGCGGGAGAAGGAGGAGCGGAGCGGAGCGGAGCGGAGCGGAGCGGACGCCTCGGCAGCGGTACGAACCGGGTCAGAAAACTCGGCTCGCGTGTGACTCGCCTTGAGCGGGTCGGGTTACTGCTGGCAGGTTTAAAGGCAGACACTCGAGGGAGCCTGTGGGACCCTCGTGACCGACGAGGCCTTGGGCCCACTTCGGCTCAGGGCCGAAACCCCTGTGTCTATACTCAAAACACTCAGTCCAGGGCGGTGGTTTATGACACTATGGCCCATCCCCACCGCACTTGGGTCGGAAGAAACGATATTTGCTTGTACCTAAGCTGGTCGTTTCTACTCGTCGCTGCGTTATGTATGGAACCACACCCACTCCCCCACTGCATCCCCCGCCCCCCGCACCAAAGCCGACCACTGCCCATTCGGCTGGGCACCACCGTATCTACACAGAGCTCCTGCGGCCTCGGAGGACGTCCGAGGCAGGCCTCTGGGCAACTCGGGCCTGAGGAGAGGAGGACCTACAGAGGAAGGGAGGACTCCTCGCAGGGCCTCAAGGGGAGCTGCAGGCACGATATGGCGTGAGCCTATGTAATCTGCAATTCTCCAAAGAAATCTGTCTCATCTGCGAAGTTCCAAGCGTGGCAGTCTGGCTTGTCGGCGCTAAGTCCGCGAGGCCCCTTGGCCTGAATACGAGTGGCGCTGCTCGCTACTGCTCTAATTCCTTACGGAACGAGACCACGGCTGCGCTTTACCCTCCAAGCACTACCCACCTCCTCCCCAACGCCAGCTCATTTGCGCTTGCCGACTCTCACGGGCAGCTCCGCTGCCCTAACGCTGCCTGCGGCTGCTAATTGCCTCAGCTCGTGCATTTTTACTTGCTGTTTACTTGCCTCGTTGCTTGCCGCTTGTTTGCTGGCTGCTGAGCGACCTAAGGCCTGCTTCACATGTGCGCGAGCCTCTCGCGCAGGTAGTTCTGAAGGCGGCGCTCCAGCGCGCTTGGCGGCGGCGCCCCCACTATGGCGTTGCCCCCGCTGTTCGCGATGGCCACGTGAGTCGCTTGGCGGAGGTGGTAGGTCTGAGCCTGCTCCAGCTTGATAGGCTGCTGTCCCTGTGTCTCGCGCTTCTGGTTGATCTTGGTTTCGTTCTCCTCTGTCCACGGGCTCATCGCCAGCGCATTGAACAGAATGTGTATCTTCCATCTCGTGCTCGTTCCTGCCTCGCTGTACGCCTTCTTGACCTTGAAGTACGGCAGAATGTCCCCGAAGAAGTCCACGTGGATGACGTTGATCAACATGGCGAACTGCTCGAGGGTCTCTCTGTACGGTGACGGCGTAGTAGTCAGGTTGGCCAGCTCCTCGAAGAACGTCGCGCCGATGTACACGCGCGGCGAGCCCAGGTTTTTCGCTCCGTTCTGAACCTTGTTCGCGTACTCTTGGCCCTCGTGAGCTCCTGCCTCCGACGGCGCGTGATCTCCCTCCACCAGGTAGAAGTCCCACAAGCTGCCCGAAAGTTGTCGCACGATTTGTGCGTTGTTGAGACACAGCTTCTCGATCGTCACCATCTCGTCGTCCTTGCTCGCCTCGCTGGCGGATCCATTTGACTTGCCATTGCCTGTCTTCCCCTTGCCACCGCCGTACTTGTTGGGTGACTGTGCTGCTCTGGCGTCGAAGTCCATCGTCTCCGATCGTGGTCTTCCTCCGCTTCCCGCTCCGTACGAGCGCCACATCGTGCTCGTCGCCCTTCTGCTCGTCGCTCGGCTGTTGCTGTGTCTTGTCAGGCCCTGGCGCGTGCTGCTGCACGTGGTCAAGATGACTATGTAATTCAGTATCCTCGTGGCGGCAGAAGCCGCAGTAGTACACCGGGAGTACTTCGAACCGAAAAGCGAATGACGTGATGCGGGTCGGGCAAGAACGAGGTGTCCGCTGAGACATTGTGCGAACGTGTCGCAAGCAAGAAGCACGACTCGCAAAGGCTGTGCGACACCACGGGCAGACATTTGTTGTAACCAGTAGCGCGTACAAGTTCCTCATCTTGTGTGCGCGCGTCACGTGTGCTGTCAAGGCTTTCATGCTGTTGAACGTGCATGCGCATATAGTGCCGTCGTCGTTCTCATGCGTGCATATGTACTCCTCTGCGACGCTGCTGTTGCTGCTAATGTTGCTCTGGACCTCCAGAATCCCCATCCTGATCGCATCCTGCTCCGATATCTCCTGAAGCCCTAGGTTCTGCAGTACCCTGTTCCATCTTGTGATATTCTTCGTGCTCATAAGGGGCCTCAGGGAGCCTACCTTTATCTTCACAAAGATCTTACTGAGGGTGGAGTTCTGGAACGGCATGAGGACGTTTTTCTTATCAGTCCAGGCTTCGTCAAAGTCTCGTTCGGACTGCGCTACGAACTTCAGATCCTCTAGACACTGCGCTGCCCATGGGGTACTATATTTTGTCAGCGTGCCAACGTTGATGAGCCTGCTCCTGCCCAACTGCGTGTCGAGCTCTGTTGTCCCGAACATGGCCGTGAGCACCTGACGATGGTTGTCGGGCTCCTTCGAAATTCGCTGCCACCACCGTAGTCTCTGAATTCTCAACTCTGTGGCAGTGCGGCTAAGGTTCCAATGATCAAACACTTCACTGTTGGATATCGTCCGTATTCGTCCGTCGTCATATTCTGTAGCCGCCTTGCCTTTCATGAGACATCTGAGGAGCTTGGCGAGTGTCGAATCAATCTCGTCCGTAAACTCCTTCGGCAGTACGAACGCTGTGAGACCTGTGATCGCTGCGCTGTATACAAAACACAAGAAAAAACATGCGGTGCATCTTGTACGGGAGGTGCTCGTGCCATACCTGTCCTAGTGAACGCCATGCTGCACGCGCTCCTCTGATGCGGTTCTTGAGTTCTGTCCTGAGAACCCCGTCGAAGCTGATGATCGGTCCAAGGACCCTGACTTCCCGAAGAATTTCGCCCTGTACCTTTTTCTGTCTCCCGAGTTCCCTGGCCGCCTCAAAAGAGCCTGCGCCTGCAAGTGCGATCATGTGGTTCGTCTTATCCATGTTCAAGTGGTGCCCGTTCGTGTTGATGTGCTGCTGCAATGTGTGCGTCGCGTGGTTCAACTGCTGTGTGATGTACTTCGCGCTCGGTGCATAAGCGTGTACATGTACTCTGGAAACGTCATCTACAAAAAGTCCGATGCCTATGTCCACGGTGGCCTTGCTGATCGGACACTGGCCGCGCAGCAGGGAGTAGGAGTAGTCTGCCTCGCCCAGATACGAGTTCCACTCGCTCACGGAGGGTGAGTAAATATCTATAAAGTCTCCTGCTGCAAGAGAGTGTCCCATTGTTGTGCCCGTCTGCGGCAAGAAGTCGGCCTCGCCGTTTATTGCATTGATGTGTATGCTCGCCTGGTCTATCGCCTGTATCATGAAGTGCGTGTTTTCTGCTCCACTGCACCGGTGGTGATGTGCTTGCAGTTTGTCGCGCGCCGTGCATGCGAACGCGTTCGTGCCATCGTAGTTAGACATGCTATGGCTTATTCGTGCTGTGCGGCATCTCCAGCAGGCTGCGGATAGACTCAAGATGGCGCCCTCTCGCCGGCGACCTCGTATCCCCCCGTGTGCGAAATCTGGCGCCCTCGGTCTTCGAGATGTCCTCTGAAGGTATCCGAAATATGACATTCCAAACGAGTCAAAACAATGCAAGATTCGTTGACCTTTTATCCCCTGCTTGGAGTTGTTCTTGGGCGCAGCGTAAGCCTGGGATCTAATGGCAGTGAGAGGAAAGGCTCCCGTGAGCCGAATGAGTGCCAGCAGATCATTATAACGTCGTGAGAAGTTGACGGGCACGTACTTCCTGTCGTGCTCGTTGGTGTAGCGCTTCTTGTCGATTCCCATGCACAGCGCCTCGGCCAGGACGCCCCAGGCGGGGCCCGCACGCCGCTTGGGCGCACGTCGCAAGTAGGTGATTTGGCCAGCTCTGTCCTGTCGCACATGTTCGGCCAGTTCTGGCGTGCCGTACAGATGGGGCATGAAGGATTTGTCTGCGGTCCACTCCTCCCAGTCGATCTGTCTGCAATCCATTCCTCCGTCTTGAGGTTTACTTCCAAGGCCGTCCTTCCATTCACGCAATGTCATACTCTGCCGTGGTGCAAACAACAATCTCTTTTTTGGTCCTCGACCTCGTCCTGCAAGTTGGACCCGCAGTCGGTGGACTTCAGCATGTCGTCCCTGCCTCCACGCCTTAAAAATCTCTGCAGCTAGTGTCTCCGTTTTCTCTTTCTTCTGCTCCTTGCGAAGGGTCTGCATTCGGCGCGAGAGTCGGCGTAACTCGTCCTCTATCTCATCAAATGCTGTGTATCCGTCTCCCGTAAAACTCTTAAGCCCCGTAGCATGAAGTTGGTCCCGTAGCCGTCCGCGCATCTGCAATAACTCCATTCGTCTCTTTCTGTGGCCTTCGTAATCCACTATGTCCTGCTTCTTCGCGGGGAAGACCTGCTGCATCGCCTTGCGTATGATTTCCGATAGCTTGCTCCATGCTGACTGTACGTCGCCTCGATCCCATATCTCACGCCATTGCTCTTCTGGAATGTTGATCGTCTCCTGCTCCAGCGCTCTAAGATATTCGATGCGTCTCCTGCCGCTGGTATACGCTGCCATCATGGCGTCTCTATTGACGGCGGGGGTGTATTTGCCATGAAAGACCTCTTGCGGCTTGATGTCAAACTCCATCAGCACTGGGACGTGGTCGTGGAGGTGGGTGCTACTGTATCGTTGCAATCTGCTTCCTAGCCCCAGCAGTGTGTTCAGTCTTTGTATACGGCCTCGCATAGCTGCTGGGCCCGCAACGTGGTCGATCTTACTACTATGAGGTCCTTTGAAATAGGTAGGTCCCGTTTTCCAATACGTATCGAACATGCTAAGGTGATTTTCCTCCAGAAAGTCCCGAACCAATCGAGATACTTGCGATTCGTGGGTAAGTTCTGCCGTGCCTACTTCCTCGCTGTCGTGGTTCACGAATCGCTTGCCCGTCTGGTCCACTTGGTATCCGAACCCACAATTCCAGTCACCTGCCACGATCGGTACACATGCATGTCCCAGCTTGTCAATCTCGTCTGATATCCAACGAAGTATCTTTTTGGTCACCTGGCGCAGCGTGTTAGCTGCCATCCCCTTCGGCGGCACGTAGATCGGGAAGATGGCGATCGACACGCCCTGCATCGCAAATCTCGCCATGCCCACACGGCCAGTGATTCCCAGCTTTGCAGGTGGTACCGCGATCTGCTGCAGCGACCCCTGCATGCGCTTGCCGTACATGACCGCCATCCCGCAGGAGTTGTTGGTCGTGCGCGACTTACGCCATCCCATTTGCACGCACTTGTGGTTCGGCAGCTGGCACTGGGTGGCCGTCAGGTCGGCACTTTCCGCCCATCGGCCAGTGCCTATGCAGACAATGATGTCGGTACATTTCGTATGTGTAGATATCTCCTCCAATCTCGTAAAATCTGCCCATTGAACGTTATGATAGATCAGCTTCATTGCGGTGATATGTAGTAGGGGAGTGTGGTGTAGATCGTGACTTGCAGGAGCTGTCCCAAGTCGGCCCTGGCCCTCGCGTGCCGCCCTCTACGCCTCGCACATCATTGGTCGTGATGGCATGTGGCGCTGTGGGAGCTCGCTCGGGTTTTGGGTCCAGACAGCTCCTGGGAGAAGGAGGAGGAGGAGGAGGAGGAGGAGAAAGGAGGAGGAGGAGGAAGGAAGGAGGAGAACGCGGGGACCGTCTCTTCAAAACGAGGACCCACCACCACAGGATGGTTGGGAAAAATCGTCCCCACACAATTGTTCCATTTCCACTACTTTTGAATGGTCCTCCTTTGGAGGGACATGCAGGACTTAAGACCAGGGGGGGCAATGTCGCCCTGAACCCCCGGAAGCGGCGACGTCTCGCCTTATGTAGCTCCCATCGTACTGAAGGACCACATCCCAGAAATAATTTCGAGCACCCGGAAAAGTGTCGAAAGCATTTCGAAACAGTGTCGGGCGAGTTTCTCCCAGGGCCCGACACGTGAAGACCCTCGAATTGTGGGGTACTTCTCTGGCGTTCGAAGTTCTTTCTGGTGACCAAGGCTAAAGCAGGTTGGAACATCATGATTCTCGCCGATGGATCGGCGATGGGCCCCCTCCCCGATATAGCGGAACCGCACGCTCTTGTGGGCGGGGTGGGCCCCCCCCCAGCCCCCGTCGACAACGTGTGGGCGATGGGGGGCGCTGCGTCCCGTCCTCAGCCCGTTCCCCCCTCAACGTTGGCCCTCCCATCATCATCATCATCATCATCATCATCATCAGCATCAGCATCATCATCATCATCATCATCATCATCAGCATCATCATCAGCATCATCATCAGCATCATCATCATAATCATCATAATCATCATCATCATCATCCTCATCCTCATCCTCATCCCCATCAGCATCATCAGCAGCAGCAGCATCATCATCGTCATCATCATCATCATCATCAGCATCATCATCACCATCACCATCACCATCACCATCATCATCATCATCATCATCATCATCATCATCATCTGAATCATCTGAATCATCATCATCATCATCATCAGCATCAGCATCAGCATCATCATTATCATCATCATCAGCAGCATCATCATCATCATCGACATCATCAGCAGCACCCCGTCTTCAGCCCATCCCCCCCGTGAACGCTGGCCTTCTCTTCTAACTGAGCCAGACTGCAGGACTGCACCAGGCCGAAGAAGCACGTCAGGGTCCCCCCACAAAAACCTACTCGCAGCCCAACCGATAAAACAAATACCTTTCATTCCCGAGGGGGGTGGACCGCCAAGCGACATCGTTTAGCACCCCAAATGAACAAATGATCTGTCCGCCGAATGAAGCACTTGAGAACCCCCCGAGCGTTATCGGCAGCCCCGAAATAAAAAGAGCTTTAATTCCAGAGGAGGGTGGACCGCGAAGCAACATCGTTTGGCACCCCGCACGAACGAATGATATGTCCACGGGCTGCGCGGGGGAGTAAGGGGAGTCTGCCACCGTGCCGCTGAGCCTAGAGTGGGGGGGTCCTCAGGTCCGTGGCCGCATGCTCTAAGCCTCAGTCCTCATTCCTGAGGAATCTGAACATTTTCTGAGGGTGGAGGGCTCAGGGTGAAGTCCACATTGGCTCTTGCGCCTCGAAATTCAATCCGTCTTGTGATTCGCCTTCTGCAGATTCAAACCTTTAAAATCAGTCGAAACAGCATTGAAAATTTCACCCTTTGCCCTCCACCCAAAGAAAATGCTCGGAGAATGCTTGAGGGGCCCGGAGCCGACCCTCAATTGCAAAACCAATTTCGAGCACCCCGAAAAGTGTCGAACTATTGTCGAAACAATGTCGAAACAGTGTCTCCCAAGGCCCGACACGTGAAAACCCTCGAGTTTCGGTACTTTTTTGGTGCTCAAAATTCTTTCTGGCGATCAAAGCTAAGGTAGGTTGGAGCATCATAAGTCTGAGCCTCAGTCCTCACTCCTAGGGAATGCTTGAGGGGCCAGGACCGGACCCCCAAATGGCCAATTCTCCTCAGGACTGCCGCGTGCCCCTTCCCGGGGCCGTGGCGCGGCTCCCCGCTTGACTTTGGAACCCCAACAAGGCCCCAGGACGGGCCAAGAGGGCTGCAGGAGGCCCCAGTGACAGTCCACCGTGCCGCTGGGCACAGAGTGGACGTGTCCTCAGGTCCTTGGCCGAGTGCTCTGAGCCTCAGTCCTCCCCCCCGAAGAATGCTTGAGGGACCTGGACCGGACCCCCAAATAGCCAATTCTCCTCTGGCCTGCTGCGTGCCCCCCCCCCGGGGCCGTGGCGCGGCTCCCCGCTCGACTCTGGAGCCCAAAAGGCCCCAGGACGGGCCAAGATGAAGGGGCCCCAGGACACACACATGAAAACAGACAAATCCCAGTATTCCCATGTATTTTTTCCCATATTTTCTAGGTGTTCATCTTCCCCCCCACTGCCCATGTTTTCTCATATTTTCCAAGGAATCGAGGATGAATAGTGTGTGTGTTTTTTTTCCCCCTCCTGACAAGAAGGCTGCAGGAGGCCTCAAAGACAGTCCAAGAAGACCCCCGAGACGCCCGAAGATCGCACCATAGCGCCAAAGATGGCCGCAATACGGTCCTAGAGGCCTCAGAGACGCCCAAAGCGAGCCCCAAGAGCCTTCCCAAGCGGGTCCTAGAAGCATACTATTTGATTTGCCGTAGGTTGTTTCAAATGACTTTGATGTTCTCGACTTGTCAAGCTCCCAACGCTCCAAGACGGCCCTAGAGGCCCAGCGGGACCGCCCCAAGACGGCCCCAGAGGCTTCCAAGGGGCCCCAAAAACGGCCAACAGGGCGCTAAAAGGCCCCCAGGAAGCCACCAAGAGGCCCAAAGAGGCCCCCCAAAGGCCTCCAAGAGGCTCCAAAACTGCCCCCAAGAGGGCGCTCCGAAGAGACCCCAAGAAGTATCCCTGAGAACTCCCACAACCCAGGACCGATTGCGGGATAGGCCGAAGGCCATCATATTCGAGCCCCCTGTTGGCTTGCCACAGGGGTGCCCGGCGTGCAGGATGTTCTGAAAGGTTTGCGGTTCTTTTCAAACTTCCCCTAGGCCTTCGGCACAGCGTGCCGGTCACCCATAAGGCCTGGCTGCACAGATTTTCCTGCTCCAAAATGGCTCCAATAAAACCTCCAAGACGGCCAAGATGGCCTACAAGTGTGACAAATATGGTCAAAGTTGGCCTCCAAGACGGCCCAAGAGAGTCCAAGATCGCCCAAGATGGCCTCCAAGACGGCCATGAGAACTCTGATCCACAACCCAGGCAAAGTGGCGTGATGGGCCGAAGGCCATTCGATAGACGAGGAATCCTAATTGGTTTCTTTCCCATCGGAAGTAAGCTCCTGCGTGGGTTCCCGCTGTGGACTCCTATCTGGGGGAATCGGACGCTGGACTCCCATGGTGGACTCCAATTGGGGACTCCCACTCGTACTGGGATCAGATCCATGTTGGGCCTGCTGGAATCCGATTGTCATCCGATTCGGATATATCCGATTGTTATCCGATTGGGCTCTCGCTGGGAACCTGCTGGGATCTGGGAGGGATGCCGTGCTCAGGGGTCCGGGGCAGGGTATCACATCCAGGGGGCGAGAAGTGGCATAGTTTCGCAGACAACGGGGCTACCAATTGCGTTAGAAGCTCATTCTTGGGACCTTTTGCGAGCCAATCGCTCCGCTCGTGCGTTGAAGCTGCGTCGAAGCTGCGTCGAAGGTCCGTCGACTCGAGTCGAATCTGAGTCGAACCTGAGTCGAACCTGAGTCGAACTTGAGTCGGACTTGAGTCGACCTTGAGTCGAACTTGAGTCGACCTTGAGTCGAACTGGAGTCGAGCTGGAAGCGAAGTGGAGTCGAACAGATCCATTGGGTGTGCTCCAGGAAAGTCCCCAAAACGAGCATCGACATTGCGTCTTACGGATACAGCTTTCATGCTTGGCTTGCCTGACGGAGGGGGGGATACATGTGGGGTACAGCAGCGCGCACCTCTCGTGCACGTGTTGGGCCTCTCGGCGGCAGTTCCGGCGCCGCCTGTAGGGCCCTTGTCTGATCACCCCCCCGTTTAACATCCCAGATGCGCGGCGTCTTGATACAGTCAACGGCCTGACCTGAGGAACGATACATAAGGAACGAAACCTCTTTTTCCAAGGAGTGACGCGTAAGGAACGATAAATAATAGATGACGCAAAAGGAACGATACTTAACGCATGCAAGCCTAGGGAAGACCGAGCCCCTGTTGAAAAGTAAGTGTTCCTTATTCAAGCCACTCACTGTACTTCTTCAACACGAGGTCCCCGAAGGTGAGCGTTTCTTTATTCGGCGTTTCGACATTGGGCGGAAAGGGGGGAGGGGGGGTCTGGCTCCGGACCTCTGCTTAAAGCGACTGTTTGGGACCGTGCATCCTATGGGGGGGACAACACCCGCTCGAAACAGGCGCCCAAGATCTACTCCATGGGGGGGGGGGATTTGCGGGCCCGTGCCGATCGGCAAAGCAACGAATAAAAGAACGACCACATTTCTTCAACACGAGGTCCCCGGAAGTCCAGGCCCTTTCCCCAGGCCCGTTTCTCTCCTCCTCTCGGGCGAGGTGCTCTGCTTGCCCCGCTCGGGGGCCAAGCAAGGGCCCCCCCCAGGAGGCCGAGAGCCGCCAACGAGCACCTGCAGTCGTGGTTTTGCAGCCCAGCGCAAACGCCCTGTCTGGGCTTCAGGGGCGTCCACGAGGGGGAGGCGCAAATCTAGAGGCCTCCTAGAGGGGGTCCGAGTAGATGGGGTAGGAGGATCGCGCCGTATCGCCGATACATCGGCGATGCATCGTCGATGCATCGGCGATGCATCGGCGATGCAACGGCGATGCATCGTCGACGTCGGCAATGCATCAGCGACGTCGACGTGAAGCAAATCGGGCTCCGCATCGAGCCGCATCGCCGATGCATCGGCGATGCGGCGCGATCCTCCGACCCCATCTACTCAGACCCGATCTGGGAGGCTTAGAAAGTCATGGCCGGCGGCATGTGCGCGGCCCAGGGAGGGGGGCCGGGAACGTTTTGAAACAAGAAGGGGCGCCATGAGGGGGGGTCCAAAGGCCCCGACCCCTTCCCCGCGACCAGCGTCTCGCCCCCGATCCATGGCTGACGCTCCCGAGACCCGGTCGTGCAAGGCCCCCCCCTGATGCCGAAATCCACGAACAACTGCCAGATGGAAGCAACACATGTCTGAAGGGGCCCTGGGACACACAAATAAATACACACAAAGAAAAGGATTCCCCATATTTTCCTATACTTCCTGGGTTTCTGTCTTCCCCCCCACATTTCCAATAGATTCCCATATTTCCTGGGGGATCTACGATGAATTGTGTCTGTGTTTTTCCCCCTCCTGAATAACACATGTCGTCGGAGATCTGGGTTTCTGGCGGCGGCGGAGTGCCTGGAGGCCTCCTGGGTGGGCTCCGAGCCGATGGGGCCGAAGGCTCACGCCCGCATCGCCACCGCATCGCCGATGCATCGGCGATGCATCTGCGACGTATCGGCGATGCATCGGCGACGTCGGCGTGGGGAAACGCCCTGTCTGGGCTTCAGGGGCGTCCAGGAGGGGGGCGTCCAAGAGGGGGAGGCGCAAATCTAGAGGCCTCCTAGAGGGGGTCCGAAAGATGGGGTAGGAGGATCGCGCCGTATCGCCGATATATCGGCGATGCATCGTCGATGCATCGGCGATGCATCGGCGACGTCGGCAATACATCGGCGACGTCGACGTGAAGCAAATCGGGCTCCGCATCGAGCCGCATCGCCGATGCATCGGCGATGCGGCGCGATCCTCCGACCCCATCTACTCAGACCCGATCTGGGAGGCTTAGAAAGTCATGGCCGGCGGCATGTGCGCGGCCCAGGGAAGGGGGCCGGGAACGTTTTGAAACAAGAAGGGGCGCCATGAGATCTTTGGGGAGATCTCATGACCCTCGCCATGATATCCACCCCCCCCTAGTCATCACCCCCCTCCCCTTGCTGCCCCCGAGGGTTGTCCCCTCCGCCACCGAAGGCCCAACGCTCGGCGCCAGCGGCGCTCGACGTCCCAGAACGCGCACGGGCGCATGCGGCCGGCGAGCCTCCAGATGCCCCGACCCCTTCCCCGCGACCAGCGTCTCGCCCCTGATCCATGTCTGACGCTCCCAAAACCCGGTCGTGCAAGGCCCCCCCTGATGCCGAAATCCACGAACAACTGCCAGATGATAAAAACACATATCTGAAGGGGCCCTGGGACACACAAGTAAATACACACAAAGAAAAGGATTCCCCGAATTTTCTTGTATTTTCTGGGTTTTTGTATTCCCTCCACTTCCGACGTTTTCCAATATTTTCTGGGGAATCGACGATTACACGCCGGTCAGAAGAAGTGGGAAGAAACATGAAGTAGGAAGGCGTTGAAGTAGATTGGACTTCCGCCCGCCCCCTGAAGCGGAGGAAAAAAGGAAAACCGCTCGACTCTTGGAGTAGGAAGGCGCATAAAATAGATTAGGATTTGGGCATCCAAAAATACATACTTTCAACGACAGGCGTGTAATTGTGTCTGTGTGTTTTTCCCCTCCTGAACAACGCATGTCGTCGGAGATCTGGGCTTCTGGCGGCGGCGGTGCCGGGAGGCCTCCTGGATGGGCGCCGAGCCGCTGGGGCCGAAGGCTCGGACCCGCATCGCCACCGCATCGCCGATGCATCGGCGAGACGCATCGGCGACGCATCGGCGATGCATCGGCCATGCATCGGCGTGGGTCATCTAGCTCCCATCTAGCTCCCATCGTACTGAAGGACCACATCCCAGAACTAATTTCGAGCACCCGGAAAAGAGTCAAAAGAATATCGAAACAGTGTCGAAACAGTGTCGGACGAGTGCCCTCCAGGGCCCGACACGTGAAAACCCTCCAGTTTCGGTACTTCGTTGGTGCTCGATATTCTTTCTGGTGATCAAGGTTAAAGTAGATTGGAACATCAGAAGGCGTGGGGAAACACTCTCCACATCGAGCCGCATCGCCGATGCATCGGCGATGCGGCGCGATCCTCCGACCCCATCTACAGCGGAGGCCACAGTCCACAAGAAGCCTCCCACAAGAAGCCCAGCCCTGAGACCCCAGGACGTCCATGGACTTCGGGTGTGGGAACGCGCCACGCTTGCCATCGCCAAACCATCGAAACCCAAAAAACCAAGGGCACCCGGGAGGCAAGCGGGGTGTTTCTTGGCATGGGCCTCCACTGTACTCGGACCCCATGTAGTCGGGGGCGCGCAAACATGGATTAGCGATCCATGGATTTGGCGCGCGGGCGCCAAATCCATGGATCGGGGGCGGTGCCCTCCCCAGAATGCGGCCGGTGCCGCCTCGCTCGGCGGCGGAAAGCCGTGATTTCCCATGGAAACGGGACCCGTCACTAATCCACGCCCCCTTGATCCATGCTTGCGATCGTCTGATCTAGGAAGCCCAAAGTGCTCAAAATAAAACTCCCCAACATAGTCAAACACAGCCGAGGAATCGCCCCCGTATCATTGCTGGACTATTTTTAAAATATTCCTCCTGTAGAGGGGCGGAATAGCTATGTTTGAATATGCCTCCTGACTATTTTTGAATATGCCTATTCCGCCCGACTTAAGCCTAGAGACGTCGTAATCATAACGCGCACGGGCGCCCCGCCCCCGGGCGCGCCCTGGGGCACGCCGTCGCCGAGCCTCTTGGCGCCGTCCTGGGCGGCGCCCGGGCGCGGCCGCCTTCCGCGCGGCCGCCGCACGTCACAGCTTGGCACTCAGAGATGGGCAAGGCATGACCTTTCCTCGGAGGAGGGAGGAATGAGAGGATGAGGAGGAGGAGGAGGCGGAGGCGGAAGACGAGGAGGAGGGCGAGAATGAGGAGGAGGAGGAGGAGGAGGACGAGGAGGAGGAGGAGGAGGAGGCGCAGGAGGAGGAGGAGGAGGCGCAGGAGGAGGAGGAGGAGGAGGATCGGCGGCTTTTCGCCCCGGAATCCAGAATGCCACGTCGGAGGACAGCGGTCGACACCGGTCGGCGACTCCAGAGGGTGTAGCTTCCAAAGGGTGTGGTTTGCAACCGGCACCCTGGGGAACATCCTGGGGGGCACCCTGGGGGGCGCGCGGGAACCTCGATAGAGCTCTCCCGCAACCCGAGGAGGCCCGACGAGGACAGTTTCGTGCCCCACAGGCCCCAACGGTGCCGATCGCAAACCACACCCCGGCATAGCCATACCCATTGTAGTCGCCGAGCCGTCGCCGTCGCCGCCGGCGCCTCCGCCTTCGCCGGCGCCTCTGCCGGCGCCGCCGTCGTCGTCGTCGTCGTGGACGACGTCGACGTCGTCGTGTCGATTGAACGCCTCGTGGCCTTTTTGGGTTTCCGACGGCCTCCATGTCATCGTCTTCCCTCCTCCCTCCCCACACCGTCTCCTTCCCCCCCTCATCCTCATTGACGGTTGACGATTCGGGTCGGCGGGGGCGAACGATGACGAGAGGGAGGAGGGGGGGCAGGAGGACCAGGAGGACGGGGAGTAAACTGCAACAGGAGCGTGAGCACAGCAAACCTGTGTTGCTCTGCGCAAGTCTACTCTGACTCCTCCTTGATTTGTTCGCCCTTTCCGCAGGGGGCGGAGCTCAGTGGCTACCCACAAGACGGCGCCGTCCTGCCGCCCAGACGGCCCAAGAGGAGGCTATTTGGCATTCGCCAGCTGATGTCAGTAGTGCTGGAGGAGGAGGAGGAGGAGGAGGAGGAGGAGGAGGAGGGCCAAGTTACCCCCCAACGACGGGAGCACGCGCCGGGCCAGGCGTGGAAGGTCCTGACCTGGCATGGCCCCCCGCGCCGACACCGCACCCGACGGGCCTCCCAGCAGGACCGCCTGTAGGACCCCCCCTCCAAATAATTGGAAACAATACAATCGATGAGGACGACGAGGACGGTGACTACGACTGCGATTGCGACTACGTGTACGAGTACGGACACGGATGCGACTACTAGTGCAATTACCCCCTCAATCATTGGAGAACTACTAGCTTGTCGGCGACCTTGGTGACGGGCGGGGGTCCTGCCAATGATGGAGAAACAATAAATGTCTCCGCGGGAACTTGCCGCGCAAGAGTGACGACGACGGCGACGGCGACGATGACATTGAGGACGACGATGACATGACGACGATGCCAATGAGGACGAGGAGGGCGACGACTACGATTACGATTGCGACTACGTGTACGAGTACGGACACGAGTACGGCTACAAGTGCGATTACACTCGCGACTACGGCTACAACTACACTCGCGGCTACAATCACGATTCCATTCATTATAACCACGACATCAATCACGACTGCAACCGCAACCACTGATTCCTACCGCAATCCCTATGAGAAAATGCTCGCAAATCCTCTGGCGTGTAAGGTAACCCAAACTGGATTATTCCATGTTGGGACAAACCAAAGTATACCGCCCGCCCATAGAGAGAGGGAACATCATCTCCGTCGTGACGACGACGACGATGACGACTGCAACCGCGACTGATATTGCGACTACAATCGACTACAAACATAATTATAATCACGATTCAAACCGCACCAATCACGACTACAGCCGCAACCACTGATTCCTAATGACGTCCTCATGAGAAGATGCTCGCAAATCCTATCGCGTGTAAGGTTGCCCACAGTGTACCGTTCCGTGGGAAAGCAACCCACGTTTACCAGTCAGCCTAACAATAGAGGGAAACTGGTCCCCGCCGCGACGTCGACGACGACGACGACTACGATTACGACTACAATCGCGACTACAGCCACAATTTCGATCACGATGACAACCACGACTACAACCACAACCACTGATTCCTATTGCCGTCCTCATGAGCAGATGCTCTCGCGTGTAGGGTAGCCCGAACGGTTTATCCCCTGGGTGGAAAAACAACGCCCCCAACATGATCAAACCCGCCTAACAATAGAGGGGACTTAGTCCCCGCCGCGACGACGAGGATGACAACAACTGCGATAACGACCACGAGGAGGAGCAGGAGGACGACGAGGAGGACGACGAGGAGGAGGGGGAGAGGAGGAGAAAGAGGAGGAGGAATAGGAGGAGGAGGCGGAGGAGGAGGAGCAGGATGAGGAGGGGCGAGGTGGTTCCCCGCGAGGAGAAACAGGGGGGCGTGGGGGCAAACTAAAGACCTCCTGAGCTTAATCAGTCAAATCCAACCTCACTTGCACCAGAAGCTCCTTCTCTTCCAAGATGACTACGCGTGGCCCAAGAATTCTCCATGACCCATGGTCCAAAACGCTCAAAGACCAGCGTCTGACCCCACCCCACGCGGCCCCTCTCATACAGCCGCATTGCCCGCCAACCCCCAATTACCCTCCAGGGCGACCGCGAGACCCCAAAGATGGCCCATGGAGGCCTCCCAAACTGCATCCAAAAGAGAACCGCAACAACCTGCCTAGCTGGCGTCGGCGGCGGACACGATCCGTCGCGCTGAACTGCCGAATGCGCGAATTTCTTGGATCGGTGCTGGTTCTACGCGGAGCGGGCCAGGAGCGGTGTCGCAGGTGCCGCCAGGGGGATCCAGAGCCGAACCAAGAAATCCGCGCGGACCCCCAAGTCTATGTATGCAACCCAACCCGCCCAAACTACCCCACTCCACGCGAAATCACAAGCTTCGGGTTGGGGGGCGTATAGGTCCCAGCCTTTTTTCTCAGGGCTTCACCATGTCCCCCCACTTGGAACAGAAGGCAAAGTGGGTGGGAGTGGTTGAGGGGGTCGTAAATTTCAGCGGACATCTGCTTAGTGCGATTGCTGACAGCAGTGCGATTGCTGGCTCCACCCCCCTGAAACAGGGGCCCCAAACAGCCAAGATCCACTCCATGGGGGGGAAGGAAGGGCGGGGTGCGAAGGCCGGCGCCGGTCGGCAAAACAATGAATAAGAAACCGATCCCCGTGTTTTCTCAATGTTTTACCATGTCCCCCCACTTGACACAGAGGGCAGAGTGAGGCCTTCGGGTTGGGTGGGGGTGGTGCCTCCTCCTCCTCCTCCTCCTCCTCCTTCTAGGGTTCGGTTGGGCCTGTCCCCCTACATGTGGATTGTGGGCGAGAAAAAATATTCAAAAAATGTAAATGTTCAAAAATAGTCAAAACATCGTCCCCGTACTATTTTTTCAATGTTGTGGAATTTTCCTCTTGTACAGGGACACGCCCGACTTAAGGGTGGGGGTGGGTGGTGGAGTGGGCTGTGAAATTCCGCGCGACCCTGTGGTGCGGAATGCACCCTGTCGTGCTGCGACCCTGTCGTGCTGCGACGTTGGGCGTGGCTTGATGGTGGGTCATGAATGGGGTGGTCCGAAACGGTCCCCTTTCGTGCTCCTCCGGAGCCCCAGGGGGCTCGATTGGGTACCGTTTGGGTACCTTTTCGGACCACCCTCGCCACCCCCCCCACTTCAGGCATACAACAGCGCCGTCTGACCATTTGACATGTTCACCACCTCCAAAAGGCATTCCGTGACAGACATAGCCACTTTGCTGTTGCAGAGCGCTCGTCGCCCAGAAGGTTGCTTGAGTTTGCATTGCGGGGGCAAAAAAACATGTACGACCCCCCATGACGCAACACCCAACGACGGCGCCCCGGGCGGGCGCCCGGGCAGGAGTACGAGAGCAGACCGCGCAGCTGGAACGACGCACCAGCGCACAAAAACGCACTCGAGGAAGACGCAGGTCTCGGATCGGACGATGGCAATATCTCGCAGATTTGGAGTCCCGAAACGGTGCGGTGACGGACCGTGCGGTGACCTCGACCTCCCCCAAGACCTCACCGCACGGTCCGTCACCGCACGGCTTTGGGACCCTGGAGGCCCTTGTCGCCCGAGTCATCCTCGGAGAACGACCCGAGTCCCAAAACCGTGCGGTGACACCGAATCCCCACCGACTCACCACGCGGTGTGGTCACCACACCGTTTGGGAGCCCCCGAGCAGATCACGACACGGCCCTGGAAGCACCGGACAAGACGTTCCTGATGAAGACGGTGGCAGGGGATCGGACGATGGCAAGATCGCAGATTATGGCACCACGGCGATGGGACTCTCTTTGCATGGAAGAAGCGGCGGTGGACAAACCTCCTTTTTGTAAACCTCCCCTTGCTGAAGACGGCCTTGGACCGAAACCGACGGACCTGGACCCGCAAAAATGACGGCCGCGACGCCCTCTCGCGAACCGAGAACGGCCAATTCCTGAATCGGCGTGTCAGGGTAGGAGGTCTATCAAACTCCGAAAGGAAATGGGCCCTGTGGGCAACGGGGGCCTCCCCCCAGAACCTAAGCTGTCCAGGGGCGTCTTCGGACCATCCCGGGGCCCGTGGATGGCCCAAGGAAGCCTTGAGTCGGGCCTGCCCTCCTTCAGGGGGATTGTGGATGAAAAATGTACAATAAGAAAACAATATCCCAACGTGGTCAAAACAATAGTCACAAAAATGTCCCTAGACAATGTTTTGACTATTTTTGAGTATTCCTCCTGTGGAGGGACAGGCCCGACTCAAGGAGCGCCGGGAAATGCGAGAAAACTCGGGACCCCTTTCCCTCCGGGCCCGTCTCCTTCGTGCAGAGTGCGGGAGTGTTTTATGTGTCCCGCGTCGCACGACCGGAGGCAAAGACGGGCAAAGAATGGTACAGTGGAGGTCATCGGGTCTCCAATGAGCAACGCGGCCGCAGACCCTGCAGCGTCGCAAGGCAAGACGGCAATCGGTCTCCGAGGATCCCCGCGACTGTCGCGCGCCCAGCACACGCAGGAGGTGAAACACACGGCCAAGATGGAGCGAGGCGGAAACGGGAACAAAAAGGAGGAAGCGGTGGACGGACACTCAGGGCATAAAATCATGTGCGCCGAGAGCCTCGTTGGATACATGAGCAGGGGGCAAATACCAGCACCTGAAGCAAGCTGCTACCGAAAAGCTGCTCAACTATATATAAACCTTCGGAGGTCCGCGCGATGTTGTTGGGGTCGGCGCTGAGATCTCATCCCTGCCCCCTTTCCTTGCCAGGGTCGGCGACAGATTTGAGCAGGGACCGACCGTCCCGGCAGTCCTACAGGCCTACCACGGAACGTTCTCTCAGAACCCACAACTGTTCGAAGAACAACAACGATGCTCTTGGAACACAAGCCCGATGCGTTAAAACAACACAGTCTCAACACGCTTCGCCACGGCTTGCTGCCCCCTCTCCGTGCCGGCGTCGGCGCCAGCTGCGCCGCCAGGGATGTGGCGAGGGAAGGCTCCAGCGCCGACCGCAGAAACCTCGCGCGAACATCCGACAATTTCACTGCGTGTGCCCTCCTGCCCTCTGGACAACATAGAAAAAGGGAGAGCAGCACAGGGAACTCCAAGAACGCGGCGACATCACTCGGGATCCACCAGAAAGGGGGGGGGGGACCCTGAGAGGGGGCAGGAGTTCGATCCGCTGGTGCACCGCAGCAATCAGATGCCCCCCCGTATGACCCCCCCCCTATCGGCAACCATCGGGAGCTGCCTGCGGCTGGGGGGCATCTGTGTTGGGCGGTTCGGGGCAGAAGCCGATCGAAGTCACACACACACACACAAACACACACACACACACACACACACACCGGGGCACACACCCCCTCTGCGGGATCCCGACTCACATCACACAGGACGACTCCGTGGAGCACCCGACCACAAAAAAAACGCCGCGCGGCGTGCCTGCCCGAGCCAACCCGTGTCCGTCTGTCGGAGGTCGGTGGTCCAGGGTGCTGGGACACCGCGCAGAGGAAACGGCTGTCGCTCGAGCGGCGGACTCGATCCAGCCTGAAGCGCAACAGAAAAGGGAAGACCGAAAGGTACTGATACCGCTACTCCCCGCCAGACCTCTCCCGGGGTGCGCTCTGACCAGGATTTCGAGGCGGATCCACCGGTGGCGACGACGGCCTCCCAGGAAGCCTTTGAAAGGAAAACCGAGGGGATGGTAACGGTATCAATGCCTTTTCCTCAGCTGCGATCACCGCTCGGCCGTGCCGAGAAGACAAACACCGAAGTAACACCTGGCGCCACAGGGGAGGAAGAGCGGGGGTTGCTAAGGTCAGGGGAGGGGGGGGCAGGAGAAGATCGAGGCGGGGGCCAAGACGGAGGAAGGCGTGGATGTGGTGGGCGGGTGGGGGTGGGAGGCAAGGAGGCAGGGAGAGAGAGAACGAAAGAGGGCGGGAATGAGATGGAGACAGATGGAGAACGGAAGGAGGAGGTGGATGAGGAAACGGAGGGGAGGGAGTCGTCTGCTATTCCAGTAGAGCCATATACAACTGAATTCTGGGTCACGCCATAGTGCGCCGAGACTGGACCACCATAGTACACCTCCACAAGCAGAGCGACAGGAAGAGGCATCATCACCACAAACGTGCACCACAGGCAAGGAAATTCCGCACAGGTGTGAGGCACGAACCTGTGACAAGCACGAATGCGAGGGACAGGGAGGGGGGGGGAGGAGAGAAGGCAACTCAGAGCGTCGTAAGCTGCACGTGGAAGACCCCGAACCTGCAGAAGGGGCTGGAATCAAGTTGCTCCCATCGCACTCAGGGGCCACATCCCAGAAAAAAAATCGTGCACCCAGAAAAGTATCGAGCCAAAGTCGAACGAGTATCGCCTCCCAGGGCCGTACACGTGAAAACCCTAGAGTTTCGGTATTTTCTTGGTGCTCGAGTTGTTTCTGGTGTGAGTATCGTTCAACCGATCCCCATCCCTAACGGCGTGGTCTGGACCCCACGGCCGATTCACCCCCTAGATGGGGATATAGGTCGTTCTCTTCGGGTTTCGAGGGGTGTATCCCCAACTGGGGTGGTAACTTGGTGGGGGTCTTGGAGGGGAATGGAGATGGGGATGGGAATCAGTTGAACGATACCGGCGAAATTGTTCTGGTGAGCAAGGCAACAGTAGGCTGGAACATCACAAGACTGCAATAGTTGGGCAGTGCACATTAGGCGAACCAGTGTCACCTACACCGAGGCTCTCCTGCCAAGCCTCGCTGCAGCTGCTTCGCCACGCGCCTCCGCGTCCGCCTCCATCTGTGCTCCTCGATCCACTCCCGCCTCCTCCGAGGCTCGGCCTCCTTCCTCCTTCCTCCTCCTCCTCCTTTTCCAACTCCTCCTCCTCCTCCTTTCCCTCCTCCTCCTCCTCCTCCTCTTCCTCCCCCTCCGCCTCCCTCCTCCTCCTCCTCCTC